>JARHVA010006116.1:927500-1004063 GCA_037957365.1 Torreya grandis | reverse complement strand
GAGCTCAAACAAAGGTTAGTAATATATCCTATCTTAGTTTTTATAGATTTTAAGAATCCATTCCATGTACATGTGGATGGTTCTTGTATCACAATGGGATCTATGTTAGCACAAATAGGGGATGGTGGATTGGACCATACTATACATTTTATAAGTAGGAAATTGTTGATAGTAGATAAAAATTACATGACTATAGAAACAGAATCCCTAAAAATGGTGTTTACTCTATATAAATTTAGGAATTACCTTTTTAACACACCATTTGAGTTTTTATAGATCACCATGACTTACAATACTTAGTTATCAAGCCTATGTTGGGTGGAAGAATTTTTAGTGGTTGATGTTATGTAAAGAATTCTAATTTAGAATAAATGTGAATATAGGAAGGGAGAATGTGGTACTTGATCATTTGAGTAGGATATAGAATGGATAGTAATCAAAAGATATATAGGATGAATACCTAGATGCATATTTATTCAAATCCTCTATAATCCCTGATGATATGGAAGATATTGTAAATTTTTAGAACAAGAAAGTTTTCCTACACACTATGTTGAAAGAGATCAAAATCAAATGGTAACATGAGCAATTACTTATAACCTCATTAATGGATTCTTGTATAAGATCAAGAAATATTATGTACTACATAGAGAACCCTTATCCCATGAGTGACTATAACTCCTTCAACAAGAAAATCAAGGAGTCATAAGAGACCATTTCATAGGAGAAGACACTACAAGAAAGATATTATAGAGCAATATTTGGAGGTAAAATTTATTAAATTATGCTCACATAATGGAAAAACACTATGATGTTTGTCAAAGAATTGCAAAACCTAATCAATGAGATGAGATTCCCTTGGTTCAAATGCTAATAGAGTAATCTTTTGAATAGTGGTACATTGATTTTTTAGGGGCCATAACTACTCTAAGTAAACACTTTCATGAAATATATCTAATTATTGTGATAGATTATTTCACAAAATGGGTGGAAGCTATTGCAACACTAAGTTTAAATGCAAAGGGTACCACCATATTTATGTATGAGAGTATCATTACAATGTTTGGATGTCTAATTAAACTAGTGATTGACATAGGAAATCACTTACTCAACCACAAAATCAAGCCTCTTATTGAAGAGCTAATGATATAATACCATAAAACTAGGGCCTATCATCCATAGGTAAATAGGCAAGCTAAGGCTTCAAATAAAATATTAGTTACAATGTTAGCAAAGATATGTAATGTTTAAGGGGATTATTGGAAAGATCACATTCCTATTATTATGTATTCATACAAGACAAATATAAATGTGTGACATGATTCACTACTTTTTTATATTGGTCTATTGTCTTTTTATCAACCAAATTTACACCCTTTGGAAGGTAGTTCAAGCCTTCCAAATTTGGAATAACATGTAATCACCTCAATATTATGGGTGACCTATTGGAGAGGTGAATATCTAGATTAAAGGGTTAGTTCTCATTCATGAATCATTTAAGCTCAAACACTAATATACCACTTGATAGGAAAAGGGAGAGAAACCTATTCTAATGGGTGTGATACACCAAATATGATTTGACTACTACCAACCAGTTGTAAATGCACTTCAAACATGAGACTAACCTGAACATGACACTACTCAAAATTTTCCCACTCTATACCAATGTTTCTCATGAAGGTTTTGAAGAATTCTTAGGTAAGGAGGAATAGTCAAGAGGTCATGAAATGACACTAATGAGAATAAGACTCACTCAAAGTTTCACCACTCCACTTAGACACTTAAAAAGACATGCAAATAAATTTTAAACTAAATATGAATTTAATAAAAGGACAAACATGTCAAGGGAGAAAATATAGTCACTCGAAAAGATCAACTAATCACATAAACATATTAAAAATAGTCAAAGGATGAGGTAAAACTATACTTTTATCATTTATCAATGTCTTGAAAATGGGTATGACTTCACCATACCTAGGTGGAGGATACAAAATTAGCTTATATAGGATGAATATATATAAAAAAATGTGAAATAAGATGAGAGAGAGGCATGAGAGAGAGGAGAGAGAGAGAGAGGAGAGAGAGAGAGAGAGAGAGGAGGAGAGATGAGAGAGAGAGGATGAGAGAGAGAGAGAGAGAGAGAGAGAGAGAGAGAGGAGAGAGAGAGAGAGAGAGAGGAGAGGGAGAGAGAGAGAGAGAGAGAGAGAGAGAGATGATAAGTGTCTCATGAGTTACAAAAAATAATAAAAGTATGAAAATAACCTATTATATATATATATATATATATTAAATTACAAGTGTTGGGTCTCCTGAATATGTTCTTCTAATCCAAGTCACATTGGAGTTTTAAACCTTGCTTGACACCTTGCATTGTTCTTCAAAACTACCCTTTCTATTGGATTGTGGAATGATAAGTGGATTTATTGATGGTTAATTCATGTTTAACTAATATATTTATATAATTTTTACACCTTTCATAAATTTTATAAGCTCTCCCAACTTAAATCTTAGTGGTAATCATCATCCATCTACTTAGGTGTCTTGAAACCCTTGGCCTTGATAGGACAAACTTACTTACAGGCATAAAAAATTGAGTTTGTATTCTCAAATGAATTACCACACCATGAAAATAATATACATATCATATTTTATCTGTAATAACACATTTTGAGTCATCAAACTACCCCCAAGAACTTATTTTCTACCAAAAGGTCTCATTTGGCCTCATTTCATGTAGCTCTGAAAACTTGTAAACCTCCTTGTGTATAAGAATTCATGAAATTTATTATAAAATCAGTCACATATTTTGAGGACTCAATATTTATTTACATTTCCATGCCAAATTTCATGTTTTGACTCTGATTGAAAGTGTCCTTTTTAGCCATTCTCTATCCTCAATTAGGCCTCCTTAACTAGAAACTAAGTTTTAGACTAAAATCACTTCCACACATGTGAAACTTATATAAAAGTGTGTGACTCAATTTACCCATGCCAAGTTAAACCTAATTTTAAATTTTCATATCCTTATACCTTATATGTATGGGTCAACCATGAAATGGTCAGAAACCCTAATCTAGGCATTTGACAGGCATGAGAGATAATTTGAGTGTTTTGAAAGAAACTTTTAGGGTATAATGATTATAAATATATTTTTTGGCCCTAAAATATCATTAGGAAACTTCAACCATTTAAATTATGCCTCTTTAATTATCTTGGAGGCTTGTAGGTAGGTCATTTGGCTTGCAAACCATGTATTTTCACCCTTTAGACCAAGTAGACAGTTTTTTAGAGATCATGAAACTTTTTACTAATACAAAAATGGTTATTATAATGTTTTATAACCTTAATCCATACTTATTATACCTTTATACTTGATTTGAGATCCATCTCATACTCTGCATTCTATCTAACACACATATATCCCTACTTTCTACCCCTGTTACATATAGTATTGTACCTGCTCATAGCCAACTAATACCCTAATCAGGTGATCATGAAAGTTTTTATAGACATTCAATTCATTTATAATATATAACTATCCATTTTAAATATATTATAAATCATTTTTATCATATTGGGTCGCTAGGAGGGGTTTAGGAGGGTTTTAGGCTTGTTTTATTGTTAAGGATTGTTCATAAAGAATATATCCTCTTTATCTCTCCAAAATACATAATATTGTATTTAGGGATGTATCCAACACCTCAAAATACCAATAAATCCCATTCAAAACTTAATTAGAGATCAAATAAGGTTTTAAGAGTCTCTCAGGTGGTTGAATGTGTATTTGTGAGGGATATGGAGAGATGAGGTCTAAGAGAGCTATCTTGAATTTGTTTTAAGCTTCCAATGACCTAGTAATGTCTGTAATACTCACACATCCATGTTAAAAATTTATTATTAACCATTTTTATCCATTATGTCTCCTCTAACTTCACTAATTCATATCGAGGGTTCTCAAACTAGTCACTACAAGTGACCCTAACATCTTGTATTGGACCTCTTTCTTACTGATGAGAGAATTAAAAACCTTATCCAATTTTTCCTGAAGGACATAATCATCTTATAAAATTAATTATTTCTATAATTAATATTTAATCAAACCTCCCTTCTCATTATTTCACCTACAAACATGTACTCTTGGTTTTAGGCTCTATAGGCCTAAATAAGATCTATTAGCATTGCCATCACTTTGTCATTGATTTTGATGCTTTATATGGTAATATAATCACTATATAATCACTTAAAATTAATTTTCATTTTCTCAAAATTATCAAGCATGTACCTTCACTTGACAAGGCAAGCTTATGATGCTAAGTTGACTGTGTATGAAGGGTTAGGGTGAATCCTATTTTGACCAGTCCCTTTGGTTCATTTCCTCATGTTACCTTTGATTTTAAAGTGACTTCATTCACTTGTATTTTAATCAAAAATCAAATTTTATTTTAAAAATTTCACCTTCCCTTTCTTAGTGAGTTAAATTGCTAATCAAACCTATAGGTGTCCATATGAGATGAGGTGCTCTGTTGACTATATTTGAAGATATATTTCACTTTTAGAAGGGTAAAAGGTCTCATAGATGTTTTATTTAAATTATTAATTACCTTATTAATAATCTAAACCTTCATATTTTTTTCCCTAGAAAACTTATCTTTAGCAATCTACACATAGGCCTGTAGGGTACAGGTCTAGGTCTACTAGGCTCAAATGGGGAATTGTACTAGTAATATGTTAGAGGTACAATCACTAAGAGTGGGGGTGAATAAATGAGCCCAAATACTCTAACTTAAATTTCAATCCTTTCAAACTTTCAATCAATTACCACAAGCATTTCATGAAGCATACATATCATTCATAATAATAAAAAATAGAGATAATGCAAGATCAAGCACATAACACATGACATATGTGAAAAACCCTCTTAGGGGAGAAACCCACTAGAACCTAAAACTAGAATACTATCCTATAATAACAAGAACCAATTTAGACTAGCTACAAATAATAAAGGAACTACTATCCCTTATTTAGTGAGACTATAATACCACAAGGTGATACAACACCTGTCTAGCTGAGCAATCACAATAACTAGACTTTTATCAAGTTTCACCTTGAAAGGAGGATACAACCCCATAAATGTTGAGACCAAAAGAACATATAAGAATATAACATATCCTAAACATTGACTACCTACCAATCTAATCGAGATACAAAGTATATCATCTCTCTTCAACTCTACACATTCAATACATCCAAATCCACCATTTGTGATCACTCTTCAGTAACAACTCTATCACCACATCAATAACATGATAAAATGGTCATACACATAGTATATACTCTGATATATCTCTCAAATTAGACACCAATCTCAATTAGACAACATCTATCCTTTTTTCACACTCAAAGCATCAAAAACATCCTTTTAGATCACCTTAGACCTCTTCACTCATCCTCAACCTACAAGAGCACTATTATGATATCAAAAACATGACCTATAAGTCATATAGATATTCCTAAATCTACTTTAATCATCAACTCATCTACTTAGCACTCTCCCTCTCCTTCAATCCAAAACTCTAACATGCACATACCTCTTTCAAGTCTAGAAACCATCACAATTAGTTTCACTATTTATAGAGCATTCATGATCATCACCATCTTGGTTGGCCAATAGACATGCCTTATCCCTTAAGGCTTCTCTCAAATTGATACATATCTCAATACCATTCTCAAGGGTTATTTATATCATCTATGGGTCACCCTTAAGTAACTACAACTTTAAATTACACCATTGGAGCCCTTATAGGTCTCATGGAGACTGTTGATCAAAATCCATGTTTTCTCATTTTAGAGCAGTCGACCCTTTTTACCTCATACTTGCTCAACACCTTCCATAGTTCTTCCTTTGGCCTATTTATTCTTGAGATCCTTTTTGAAAATTTGTCTAAGTTTTGACCTCCTTTTATTTCCCCCCATGTGTCATCCTAGTGCTTCTTCAACCCAAATAAACTCTCATTTCCTTCTAGTATAGCATGGGATTGAAACATGGTGGCCTAGCACTCATCTGAGGCTGATTAATTTTGGTCAAAAATTTAGATAGTGCCATTGGATAGAGGATTAATATATGGGGTCCACCCTACCATTTATTGATGAATGCAATTCCAACACATGGTTCCCTTACACTCAATTTTGCAAGTAAATACCCAAATTCCCGCCAGAGGAGCATTTGGTTACACATGGTGCCCTTGCACTCAACCTTGCCAAAGAAGTGCAAAATTTTGTTGGAGAAGTGACAAATTGACACATGTCATCCCCATGCTTATCCATGAGCATTTTTAGTCTATCAAACCTTGGAGTTACGCCATTGGCCTGTAAGAAACAGAGAGGGACCCACTATGTGGATATAATAAGAAGGAGATGACCCTTTCCATGTTGTACCACAAAACTCTTTGAAGGTAAATGTTTTCTTGTCATATCTCAGATTAGTTCCATTAGATGAGAATGTGGGCCCCTCCCTCTCTCAATAAATATTTTAGAACACTTTAATCTATCATAAAGTGTTATCTATCTAATTTTAAGGACCAAGGTTAAGGGGTTGTAACAAATAATGCAACTCCAGAGATAGACACATGGTGTCACTTTGCTTCTCCTCAATATCATGGTCATAACAAAATGATGTGGTTGCATCATATATGGGATCTAAAGGCTAGTACAATCATGATCTTGAGTACCTCTTTTAGTTTTAATGGCATCATCATGGGTGCAAATGTCAAGATTTTTAGGTGTCATTCCCATGAGAGGCCATCTTGCCTATATATTCTAGGCACATCCCTTTTGGAAGAGGTTGGTTATCATTTTACTTGTATTTTCTACTTTTGTACACAACCATTTATAATATAATAATATTAATAGTGGTCATCATTTTCTTATTCTTCGACCTTAAAAGGTACCCATCATAGGTGTGATTGGACATTTTATATGTTCCCTTCAGGCCTTATATATTTTCTTCCCCACCTAATGATGAAGAGGATGTGGTATTCTATGTTAATTTAAGTGGAAATTTATCACTACTTGTCATTTCTTTTCTCTACTTCTATAATTTTGATCTTTGCTTTCCTTATAGATCTTAATTCATGTTTCATGCTCCTTTATGGTCTATGGTGCTTAAGGATTCAATCTTTTTTATGAAATAATAGGTTAATGCTTTAAATATCTCAATGTATCACCTTAGTTAGTGTTATTTTAATATTATTTTCATTTGTTTCCTTCTCCATTTTCACCCCCCTAACTTGGAATGAAGAGCCAGCTTCTAAAATCTCAAAAGTTACTTTACAGACTATAGTTTGGTCCCACACCTCTAAATCTTCCCATAGGAGGTTGTTAAACCTGAAGTAAGAGTTTTAGGAGTCAACATTTTTATTTTTGGCATGCCTAGTGGGACAGATCTACTAGTCTAATTAGAAGTTAGAGGCACACATTTATGACCCATAGGTCCATAATAAGGTCACAAATAGTGAAGAATATGAGCTTGATAACCCCACTTCTAGGAGCTCTAACTATCCAAAGGATTTTAGGGCCTCATGATACTTAATAATAATAAATGGCTCTTTCAAGCCTATTAAGTAACTTTACATCATGGGATAGAGGAAACTCACGTATACCTTTGACACCCCTAGCTACATGGCATCCCATTCTCATAAACACCCTGAAGATGTTCACTTAATTCTTGAGAGAAGATTTCAAGACCATGGTAGAACATCTCAAAGATGTTGCAAACATGTGAACTGTACACTATGTCAATGCATAAAACATAACCTTAAGGCTACTTGTGGCATCTTTCAAATTATGGGCTCTTGATTAGTACCAATATTTGCTAACCAACTCCATCAGCACCTAAGATGACCTGGGAAACAAATTATTTGATATATTCAATGAGAAAGTGGACTGATCATCCCTCTTACAATAATTAATAACCATTAATACAGGTCTACATAAAGCCATTATTGATTTCAATACCATGTTCTAAAAGACCTAGAAAAGGATCCCAATAGTAGCTCAACTACTCATATGAATGGATATTATTTTCTACCTCAAGGCCTTCAACTCAGTTATTATAATTATGATTCAAATGCTTGGAGTCCAAATGCTATTATATGCTTATGATCTATTAGTAAGGGCCAAAAATAATTTTATAAATGTAGGAAAGCTACCTCTATGTTCATCAATGCCAATGTTTCCAGAGATATCAATTCCTCTGTAAGAAGTATCCCTGAGTACCTCAAGAGCCCTACCTTCTATGAATGTATATATACCCAATTAGGCAAACACATCTTCTCAATCCTCCCTCACCATATAGATGAATTATATAAAGATTATCTTGTGGAACTTATCCAATGAGATAATCAGTTTAAAAAGGTAGAAGGATATGCCTCCAAAGCTCCCTTTCAATAAATACCAATGAAGGAGAGTATGATACCAACATAACTATTACCAAAAGAGATAAAGGATGAACTACCAAGTTCCAAACCATCATATGCAACCTACAAATCAAATGGTTGTGGTACCTGATCCCTTACATATAATATTGCCTAATACAGATCAATAGTTAGTTATTGGTCAAAACAACCTGGTGGATGACTATAATTCATGGTTCTTTTATTACAATGAATGTCATGGACCTTAAAACTATCCAAGAGGTAACCTATAATAGAATCTTGTTAAATAATGATGATAAAGGAATGCCCCCAATTTGGCCTACACATACCAATATTTAAGGATTGAGAATATAGTGTTGATGGCACAAATGTACGGGATGTCCTTATAACAAGAAGAAGAAATAACATATAGCATGCACTATTCTCCTGGGTTGAATGTGAAGATGTAGTCTATGCAATTTAAGTTCCCATGTATAGAGCACCATAGGTTCAATCAGACTACTACACTAACTCAAAGAAAAGATTGTCCAAAAACTTTAAAGTTGCCATAAGGCCCAAATTAACCTTTGACAAAGGCCTAGTACCTCATCCCTCACCTCTGACATATCTAGAGTGGAGTGAGGCAGTGTAGAAAAAATAAAAAGATCCCAAGATCTCACCTCAAGGGTTATACATTATGGTGGAATAATTGAAGATGGTTTCAGCCAATGTCTCCCTCTTAGATGTCCTATTGATCCCCAAGTAGAAGTCTCTACTAAAGGAAGACTTGGAAAAGCAAGAAAATCCCACACAATGAAAGTTGACTATAGAACCCACAAGGACAAAGGGGGAGGAAGCTAGCATGAATGAAAAAAACTAGATGACATCTACATTCATCAATACCAAAGAGGGGGTAATCAAACCAAAACCTACCCCATTCTATTTGACACTGATTATGGGAAAAAAATTATTACACAATTCCATGATCAATTCAACTGCAAGCACAACGGTGATGCCTAAACAAATAACAGATACACTATAACTGAAGTATGAGTGTTTGAATAAAGGAGTGATGCATATATATGGATAAGAGGATCAAACCTTAGGGATCATCAAGTATCTTCCCCTCACATTATATTATTATCCTATCATTACTGTACCACAAGACATTATAGTGATAGACATCCCACTTATCTTCGGGCTATGTTTGTCAAGAGACTTCACTACCAAAATACGTAGGTACTTATCATTGTACTTGTCCCATCTAATCCTGAGGGCCAAGTATGGTTTAATTTGAAAGTGTTATTTGAACCACTTCACTTGAAACACATAGTGGATGAAGCTATGAATAACTTTAAGACAATACATATTTCCTTCTCAATAATAGAGATGCACTACATGGAGATGCTCGAAGGAGAAAAGGTTATAGACACCAAAAGTCTTGAGGGAGAATCCCTTATCAATGAATTCATTTAGAATGACCCATTCAAAAACTTTAATGCCATTAGACTTAGAATTTACATGATCTATGATGAATACTAGGCCATTCCCAAGGTCGTAAAGAAAGGAGATCAAAGTGAAGGTATTGAAGATGAGTCATATTCTAGACTCTACATTTCAATGGTGCAAAATTTAAGACTAGATTTGGAGCCAACATCCAAATAACATATCCTTATATAAAATCGACCATCTAATCCTTCTAATTTCAATTTTCCCACACAAAAAACGAGTCTAAATATAAGCTGCTAGTCCATGGCCTCAGCTTTGCTAAGTGAATGGGCATCAAACATTAGGAGGTATTAGGTGATTTCAACTTATTAATAAGGAAAGTAAAGGGGTAGAGGCCATAATGAATGTGTACATCTAGATCATCTCAATGGATATGAATGTGGAGGATTATACAATGGCAATGATTGGTTCTTAGTTTGGCCTAGTAATATAAATATTCACTAATGAATAATTAGTGTAGGTAGTCATTAGGCTCGCTATCATAGATAATGACCAAAACTAGTAGGTGTTTGAAAATGATGCTCCAATTACCATTTTCCTCCAGTAATCATGTGAATTCATGGAACAACTATAACCAAAAATTAAAGAGGCCTATGGGGACCAAATCATGCATTTAAAGACCAACTAGTTTTTGAATGGACACATTACATTGGAAAATCTTTTTGATTCCAATGATGCAAGGAATGAAAATGAATTTTTTTCAAATATAAGGGTGATTACTCTGAGGTTGATGTTAGAGGTAGGAAGAAGTGGATGGTTGGAAAGGAAGTTCCCTAAAAGATAAAGAGTGGTTGGTTTCTTTATACAAGAAATATGAAGGGGTCATCACATGGACTTATGATGACTTGCAAGGATATGACTGCAAGGTCATTCATCATACCATAGATTTGGTGGAAGGAGTGAAACTAGTCTAGTAAAAATAAAGTCTAGTAAACCCAAATATTAAATCCCTAATGGCCCAAGATCTCAGGAAACTATTTGCCTCAAAGATTATATACCCAATCAAGCATTCAAATTGGGTGTCCAATTTAGTTCCTATGCAAAAGAAGAGTGGAGAGATCTGGTTGTGCCTAGATTTATAAGATCTAAATAAGGCATCCTTATAATACCATCACCCCTTCCCTCTATAGATAATATCCTCCAAATAGAAGTGGGTGTAGAGATGTTTTCTCTACTAGATGGATTTTCTAGGTATAATCAGGTGTGGGTGAAAGAAGAAGACCATCACAAGATCACCTTCACCATGAAGTGGGGAAACTTTGCATATGTAAATATGCCTTTCATCCTCTCTAATGTTGGGGTGACATTAAAATGAGCAATGGACATAGATTTCAAAGGCCTAATCAATAAGATCATCCTTATCTACCTAGATGATGTCACCATTTTTTCTATGGAAAAGTAAGATCACATCAACCATCTAAATAAGGTTTTCCAAAGGTGACAAGAATTCAAGGTGTCTCTTAACCCTAAGAAATGTGTCTTTATAATATTACAAGGAAAGTTGCTTGGATATGTAGTATCTAAAGAAGATATTGTCATTGATTCAAAGAGAATAAAGATCATCAGATACTTAGCCTTGCTGATAAATAAGAAAGAAGTACCATATTTCCTTGGAAAGATTAATTTCATCAAGTTTATATCTAAATTCATAGGATTGGTGAGATGAATCACCCTAATGTTGAAGGACCAAGTCTTGAAGTGCACACCCAAAGGAAGAGAAACATTTGATGAAATCAAGGACATAATATCTACCATGCATGTACTATTTAATCTTAACTTTTCTAAATATTTCATTATATACATCTATGGGAGTCAGAATAGCTTAGTAGCTACACAAAAGGAAGAGGAATGAATAAATGAGCACCCAATCGTTCTCTACTCAAGAAAATGATGTGACCATGAAGTTAAATACAACTTTATAGAGAGATAGGCTTTTACCATAGTCAAGGGCCTCAAGAAGTTAAGTTACCTTATGGTGGGTAGTAATGTAATGGTGTACGTGGCTAGCTCTAGCATTCATGAATATATAATGTAAGGAAAAATCAACAAAAAATGGGCCAATTAGATCTCCAATATCCAAGACTATGACATCAAATTCAAGCCAACTTAGGTGATCAAAGAAAGGGGAATATACAAGTACCTAGCCTAATGTGAAAATGTCCCATTGGAAGAATAAAGCACATCAGAAGCAGTCTTGCTAAACAAATTTAAATCTAATGGATCTTGGGTGGTCAACCAAACCCACTTCATGCAAACCAATTAGTATTTTGATGGCCTACCCATACATAAAAGGCATTTATATAGGATATAAGGATCTAACTACATGCTAATATAAGGAGTCCTTATCAAAAAGAACTTTGATAAAAATTTGCTTTGATGTGTTGAAAAAATAAAAGACAAAAAAGATCCTCCAAGATATTTACTTCAGTCCCCTAGGTGGCCACTTCTCAGCTAAACCAACATGACAAAGATTATATGCATGGGGTATTACTGACTGACCATATTCATAGACTGACACTAAGTAGTCAAAAAATGCCAAAATGTTAGTTCTTCATAGGGAAAAGAAAGAATTTGGCCATAACTCTGAACCTGATCATGAGCGATGAACCCTTTATGCAGTGGTGCTTAGACTTCATTAAGATGATCAATCCTATCTCAAGCACTGATCACAAATGGATATTAATGGCCATCGACTACTTCATTAGGTGGACCAAAGTAGTCCCACTGAGAGAGGTGATCAATAATATGATTCTCAGCTTCTTGGAAGAGCTCATAGCAAGATTCAACCTACCCAAGATAATCATCTATAATAACATGAAAGCCTTCCTCAAGTCTACAATTTTTAAGTTCATTATCTAGAGTGGCATCTTCCTAAAAATTTCATATAATTACTACCCATAAGGATATAGGAGGGTAGAGTCAACAAATAAGAACCTTATAATACTAATCAAAAGGATGGGCACTAATCAAAATAAATCCTAAAAATCTCCTCATAAAATTGTTTATGGAAAAGTGGTGGTCATGCCAGTATCATCAAAAATACCTACCTTACAACTTATGAAAGCTATTGAGATTTCATAATATGGGGAAATGGAGGTTAGACTCACAGAGATGTTTAACCTACAAGAAACAAGAGAATAGGAAAGTTATGCAAAAATCACCTGATAAAAAGTGATCAAGTGGTGGTTCGATAAGAAAATGTCAGACCCATGATTCAAACCTAGAGCTTTAGTTCTCAAATATGAATGACAAGATGTAAAGCCAAGCCATCATGTGAATTTTGACTCTCTATGGAGATGACCATTTTGCATCATCAACAATAGGTAGGGAAATGCTTTCAAGTTATAATATGAAGATGGAAATGCATTGGATATCCTAATTAATAGGATCAATCTGAAGTATTTTAGCTAAATTACCTACCTCCTTCTTGTACATAATTAGTTAATTTACCTTAGCTTTGTTTACCTTTCCATTATTGTTCCCTTTGAATAAGTGTTGTTGGCAAAATAGGATTGTCTAGTTGCCATATGTCTTCTCCTCAACCCTCCTAAATCTTAAAAAAATTATATCAAAGACATTTAGATACTCACCTCACCTATCATTAATATCAAATGCTTGATTTTGAAATATTCCCCATAATGATCATCATAAATCTATTATGAGTGGTTCTTTAAGCATGTGTATCATCCTTATCATTTATAGGGGTGCCCATTTTCAAAAATTTCCATAATGATCATGCCTAGTAGCATCATTTTATTAATACCCTCACCTCATCTAAGCCAAACACTTAGATGAATTAGAAATTTTGAATAGCATTGTGTAATTAAGCAGAGCATAAAAGAGTAGAGAGAGCCAAGCCTATAAATGAGAAATTTGTGAGTAGATTTCCAACCCATTATATTTTTCATGGTAAAGAGTGATTTTTTAGAAGAATCCATGAGTTGGATCCTTTCACATCTTTAGTGGGAGAGAAGCATACCACAAGACAAAGAACTTGTAGCTTGGGTAGTCAAGGAAAGCTTTCCTCCAAATATGCAATGAGTAAATCTTATGCTTCCACTCTTGCTTAGAAAAAGGAAAAAGTGTTGAGATTCAAGAAGGCAAAAAAATGGGATTATAGAGACCAAACATTGGTCACTAATTTTATGGATTATATCTTCAATCCTAAGCTGGCCAAGAATATTAAAAGTTTGAGGGAGTGCACTCACCTATGAATGATGGAAAGGGTCTATAGGGAGGAGTATGACTCGTTTGACTATAAAATGTGGGACTATATGTTGACACAACTCATGTTGCCTTATGTTCATTCATGCCTATAAATCATTGCCCTTTACATGGAGAGGTATGGCACCAACACTAGCGTAATTATTGGCAATGCTCACTTAAGGGTGAAAATTAGTGTAGATAATATCAAGGAGATGTTATGGCTCCAAAGTGACCCCAAGGCTGATATTTATATCATGAAAAGCCTATAGGATGTATGGGACTCTTGAGTTCATGAGAAGGCACACTTCCTCAGCTTTCTTCTTAACAAAAACATCATGGAGATGCCTCCTCTACCCATCCCCCTAGTGAGCTTCCCCACATAGTACTTACAGGATAGCTTGTCTATGTTGGCCTTCATCTTTGAGATAGAATCTATTGCTAACATTGATGACTTTAAATTAGGGGAACTCTTCCTCCTAATCATGGTTGAAAATGGGGAGGTATACAAGATGGATTTTGTAGAGTCTATCATCACCACCATGAAGAAAGAGCTAGAATTTTTTTTGACATTGGGTATTTTTTAGTACTCATCCTTCCTCCTACATCGCATTCTATAACAACATTCCTAGTTCTTCTCCATGTATCTCAGCCTCAAATCCTCTGATATACATGTTTTCCCAAATGAGGTGACCCCAATCACCATATGGACCCATGTCCTATCTTTCATATGGGACTACTATAAGTTCTTAGAGCTCTTTTTCTCTCTATTTCTCATCGACCTCAGTACAGAGGCCTTTACATTCATAATGATAGATGTGTAGTGGTCATGGCTCATCAAGATCAAGGTCCTAATTGACTAGTTATAAGGAATCCATTTTAAATTCATTGAAGTGCATATTTTACAAGGAGATCCTTTCTAGCTCCCACATATGCTAAGAGATAAGACCTTAGCCCTAGATTTGGATTTATAGCTTGACACAGTGGACATTTTTTATAGATCAAGGAAAAAGAAAAAGGATTTATATGTTGTCCCTTTTGCAAGATATGATATCATAATGGTAAAGAGGTAATAGGGATGTCTACTCATAGACAATTTGGAAGAGCTTGGCCTTAACCTAATTAATAATAGATGGAACTATGATCCAAGTGGAT
The DNA here is from genome assembly GCA_037957365.1 of Torreya grandis. NCBI lineage: Eukaryota > Viridiplantae > Streptophyta > Pinopsida > Cupressales > Taxaceae > Torreya > Torreya grandis. The sequence continues at coordinate 988,785 of JARHVA010006116.1, read as the reverse complement.
ACATAGCATCTTTGAAGACCATCAAAACTCCTAAGTATTAGACCCAGCCATACCTAAAGTAAAGGAGGTCACTCATACAAGACATCCTCAAAAATTATGTAGATATATATCAAATCTCATTAGACACCCTCAAATAATGGGATAACTTCTTTGAAGCAATCCAGACGTATGACACATCTAAAAAATTATCAAATGGGCTAAAGAAGAAGCTTGCTTAGATGGATTGGAGTGAATAAAAAATGGTTGCTTATACAAAATATATGTATGAGATCAGTAGCCCATACTCTAATTTTGATGATGAAGAAGGAGATAAAACCTTCAAGAGTCTCTGGGATGAGAATCAGGCAGATGAAAGCTTGCTGGAAGCAATATTCTCTCCTAAGATAGAGATAAGAGGAGAAAAAAAGGAAGAGAAAAAAGAAGATACACCTGGGAAAGAAGTAGGGGATGTACCATAATAGAAAGAGGCTAAAGTCTTAGAAGTTTAAAAGCTTTCAACTTGGCTACTTCTCATGTACCCATATCCCATAGACCAATAGTAGAAACAATCCCCCTCTAGGAACCTCATGATTGGTTCATCATAGTATAAGCATCTTGAGGCACCAAAATCTAGCCCTCTATCAGAGCATACATAGAAGAAGATACACTTCTCATAGCCCCTTATTTTCACTTCTACCTCTCTCATTGACTTTATATCTCCATCCACCATCTCACCTTAGGTTAAGTCACTCTCTACTACCATACCAATTAATTCCTTGGCCCCAATCTCCTCCTCATCCACTCAACCCATCATCAAGATTTCACCACTTTATTTTTTAGTCCTAATCTCTTCCCTCATTCCTTTCCTGACCCCTTCTCCTTCATCATTTTCTTCATCCTCCATCATGGCACAATCAACATTCACCCCACCCCATGGACTCTCTCCTTTCTCTCTTTCCACCCTCACCCTTCATTCATTCACCTATATAGGGATAGGGTCCATTATTTCATAGTAGTGAGTGACCATTCCATTCATGATGTTGTATGGACTTCCCTTTATAGGGGAGAAAATTTAAGCACTGGAGCAGTACCATTAGTAGATAGACTCAACAAGGAGGGCCCATGAGGCTTGAATAGAGAATAAATTATGGAATTAGGCCAAGGCCCCTAAATAAACTCACATGCAGTCATTTTATGACCATTCATAATAATCCCTCATGATTGTTCATCTAGCCCCTGGATTAGTCAAGCCCCAAGAGTAGATGTAGTCAAGGGACTATACCATATAATCTGTTAATGTCAATCTTAGCCAGGCGAGGCCCACTGATAAGGTCAAGATGATGGAGGAAATGTATAAGTATGTGACCATAGTTTACATTCAAGCAACTTGATAGCTATAGAAGACCAAGATAGAATTTAACAAGGTGAAGTCTATTGTTGGTCACCTCAATACTGAGGCTAAGTCCAAATACATGAAGCTAAATAATGTAAGGTCTAAAATTCATATCTACATATCTCATGAAATATTTTAAGTGAAAGCCAATTTATGAGTGGATACTGAGACCAAGCTATAGGAGAGAGAGATTAAACTAATGTAGATCTATCAAAATCTCTCAGATTTTAATTGGGCCTTTGAAAAATTATATTAGAAGGCATAGTAGGAATCTTTGATCAAGGATTAGGAAATTAAGAAACTAAGTAATGATTGCCACTTACTTGTAGACCATGGAAATTCTCCCCATGATCTAATAAATATACAAATTTTAGTGGGAGAGGATCAAGGACATGGCCACAAACCTGAAGCCAATGCTCACTTTTGTCATGGATTCATAGAAAATGAAGTCTTCGATAAGCACAATCATCAACCAAGTCATCACCTTCATGTCCCCCAAGGTCTTAGATTCATATCTCCTCATCCAAAATGTTTATAACACTTTGGATGAAACACTACAAGTAGTGGGGCTGACTGATCAAAGGTAGGGGTGATAAAGGTAAATGAAGTCCTAGGCTACAACAAGGCAAACAACAAATGTAAGGCATTCCTTAATGCCTTAGAGTAGTTAGTCCAAGATAGGTTGGGGCACATTGAATAGCTAGTCCAATTGGTAATATCTTCCCTATTCTTGGTAGATAATAACATCCTCCCAGAGGACCAAATTAAAGGGCTACTAGAATAGAAACAAAATGACCATACCATATTCATGGCTCTTGGTCAATTACCTAGTGTCTTTGAAATGGAGAAGATATTGAATCCACTCATCTAACTAGTGTTCTAAATGATGGTAGTTTTTCAAGGTTTGGTTTTCATATCCTTTAATGAGATTATTTATTTAGACATATCCTTTGAGGGTCTTAATAAGAAGACCTATCCTAAAGAGGAAGAATGGGTGCCTTTATAGGTGGCTCTTCAAAAGTTTTAAGTTTATAAGAACTTCCTCCTCTAAAATTTTGCTTTGACTGGTCCAAGTACCAAAGTTTTGGGTTCCCTCATCCATAGGTAGATTCCCCTATGAGTCACCAATAACTATGGATCAAAATCCATGTTTTCTCATTTTGGAGAAGTCAGCCTTTTTTGCCTTAGGCTTGCTTGGCACCTTCTATGGTTCTTCCTTCAGCCTTTTCCTTCTTAAAATCCTTTTTGAAATTTTTTTCTAAGCGTGTACCTCCTTATTCTTCCCCTCACATGTCATCCTAGTGTTTTTCTACCTAAATAATCTCTCTCTTCCATTCGGTGTAGCATGAGCTCAACATGTGGCAGCCCAATGCTCATCTGAGGTCAGTTCATTTTGTTTAGACCTTTGGATAGTACCATTGGATATTGAATGAATAGATGGGGCCCAATGAGCGATTTATTGGTGGACATAGTTATAACATGTTGCACCCTCATGCTCAATTTTGTAAATAAATTCTTGACTTCCCGATGGAGGAGCATCTGCTTTACACATGGTGCTCGCATGCTCAGCCTTGCCAAAGCAGTGCCCAATTTACCTAGAGAAGTACTAGCTCAACATGTTTCATCCTTATGATTATGTAGGAATGCTTGCCGTTGCGCCAAAAGGTCGACCTGTTAACGCCCGATACAAACCCCAGATAAGTACCCACGGGAGGCTGTTAGTCCATGTCACGAATCCCTAAGGGGGATGCTGGCGATTAGTCCAACAATCCCCCCCTCAGCATCACCCGAGGGGATTCGAACCCGTGACCACGGCTCTGATACCAATTGTAGGAATGCTTGCCGTTGCGCCAAAAGGTCGACCTGTTAACGCCCGATACAAACCCCAGATAAGTACCCACGGGAGGCTGTTAGTCCATGTCACGAATCCCTAAGGGGGATGCTGGCGATTAGTCCAACAGATTATCCATGAATGGTTTCAGTATGTTATAACTTATATTTTCACCATTAGCTAGTAGGAAAAAGAGAGGGACCCACTATGTGATTATAATAATAAAGAGATGAGCCTTTCCACGTGGCACCATGATGCTATTCAAAGGTAAAATTTTTCTTATCAGAACTTAGAGAAACACCATTGGATGAGATTGTGGGCCTCTCCCTCTCTCAATAAATCTTTTAGAACACTTTACCAACTTAAAGTGTTATCTATCAAATTTGAAGGACCAGGGTCAAGGGGTCATAGCATAACAAAGAATCTCTAGATATAGACATGTGATATCACTTCACTTCTCCTAAGTGTCATAGTCATAACCAAATGATGAATTTGTACCATATCCAAGATTTGGAGACTAACTATAGTCATGATCCTGAGTCCCTCTTTTAGTTGTAATGGCATTATCATGGGCACGAATATCAAGATTTCCAAGTGTCATTCACATGAGAGGCCATCTTACCTATATATTCTAGGCTCATCCCTTTTAAAAGAGGTTGGTTATCATTTTACTTGTATTTTATACTTTTATAAACAACCATTTGTAATATAATAGAATTAATATTAGTTAGCATTTTCTCATTCTTCAACCTTAATAGGTTCACCTCACGAGTGTGATTGGATTTTTTGTTTGTGCCCTTTAGGCCTTCTATACTCTTTTCTCCACCTAAAAAGAAGAGGATGTGGTATTCTATGTTAATTTGAGTGGAAATTTATCTTTTTTTGTCATTTATTTTCTCTAGTTCTATAGTTTCTATCTTTTATTTCCTTATAGATCTTAATTCATACTTCATGCTCCTTTATGGACTGCAATGCTTAAGGATTCAATCTATTTTATGTAATAATAAGGTAATGCTTTAAATATCTTAATGTATCACCTCAGCTAATGTTATTTAAATATTATTTTCATTTATTTCCTTGTCCCTTTTCACCCCCAAACTTGGAATGAAGAACCAACTTCTAAAATCTCAAACGTTGCTTTATAGACCACAGTTTGATCCCACACCTGTAAAGCTTCCCATATCAGGTTGTTAAACCTGAAGAGAGATTTTTAGGCATCGACAAAGACCTATTCACCCATTTATCACTTTGTTGACCAAAAAATGAACATATTACCACTTTTAATTACATAGGTCTGCTACACATAACCCCTTTGACATTATCAAATGCTTACAATCATCATTGCACTCTTCTATGAAATCTCAATTAACTGAAACATTAACCTTGTTCATAAGGACACCATGAACGAACATAGTAAAATTATTAAGCTTTGTTCATATTTTATATTGATTGTTCAATATTCTAAATACTGCATAAGTCATCCATAAGGAGTCTCCAACACTTTCAAATAGCTAATTCATTATGATAAATCCAAACATCAACAAAATAAGCTTGAACAGCCTTCTTAGGTCACTTGCAGAACATAGCCAATCACCTAATCAACTTTAGATCTCAATATATTTTTCTTTATATACACTCAAACCTCATAATCAAATTATCTAGATGTGATAAGGAATCCTATTCATTTTTTATTTTTACACCATCAATAAATTCATCTTGGATCAAACATTATGGCCAAAATATAGAGCATTGGTTTTTCCATTTGTAAAATTCAAAAGCCAACAATCACAGTTAAACCTCAAAGACCTTGCTATCATCTTGTGTTCTCACTTCTTACATAAATCATGGAAAATCAATCTTAAAGTAGGTATCTCAGTCTTTAATGATGTTAAACATTGAATAGGTTGACCAATTTGACTCCATTCACATTGTCAATTTCAATCACATGCTTAAATACAAACTAATAGATCCTTATCCTTTACCTTTGATCAATGTTAAACCTCAAACACTTTTTACCATCTCACTAATTCTTGAAATATTGGATAAAATGTGCTACATTGATCTCCTTGAGAGTTTATCAAACTTTACCTTGTGTAAAATTGATAAAGTATGGGAACAATTGCAATCTGTCTAAGAATCCAATTATAAACCTTAATTACTTTTGTTATGCTTAGATGCATGATCTGAGATTTGAACCACAAGATCACATTTCATAGGGGAATCCAACCATATATAAATATACTCCTTAACCTTCATATGTGTGAGATATAATGAAATTAATATTCTTACTCAAATTTTCTACCACAAAGCCAACTATGCTTGGAAGGCCAATTTTGTACATGCATATATTTTGATGCACTTTATTGCATGACCTTAAATTTAGTGAATAGAAACTAGGCATAAAAATTGGTAAAAAAATGTGACCATTTCTTATTTACACCTTCACACATGAAAAATATAACATCATCAAATTTCTTACTCGACTCTATTTGAACTTAGAAAATAGTCAAACTACTTGAGAGGTCAACTTTGCACTTGCATATCATTTTTTGTTCTTCATTTCATGACCTAAAATTTAGTGCATAGAAAATAGGCACAAAAATAAATATACCAATTTAATTAAATACTTCTAAAATTAACATGTGTGTAAAATATGACTACATCAATATGCTTACTTAGCTCTGCTCGAGCTCCTTCATAAATTTGGCTAAGTATGAAAGCTTAGTGAATTTTGTCTTAGAAGCCAAATTTGCACCCAAATATATTTGGTTTCAATCAATCACATAACCTAAGAATTTAACCATAAAATCTTGGTACCAATGTTATCATATCTATATGACCAACTCCCCTTGACTCATCCACACGTGCGAATGCTAACATCATCAATATGCTCACTCAAATTTCTCTACCACTAGACCCAAAAGGTTTAGATGAAAAATATGGATGATAAAATGAATTACACTCATACACACAAGAACTAAAATCATATAATACCTCTTATGTGACCTATTTCACATCCTCAAATCATCACATTCATCCCTAATAATTTATAACCATGCCAAAACTGAAGATCAACTAAGCCTCCTTCAATCATACTAGGACAAGCACATTACAAACTTTATCATTATCACTTAGAATATTAAGGCACCTCATACAATCACCTATAAACCTATATTACATCATTTAAAACTCTCCAACAATCTTTCCCTTTGTCATTGATTTCAACACCCATCATATAATAATATACAACTCACCTTCCTTCTCTCTCTTCAAGCACTCCACAACAAGAAATTTATCCCCCTTTGACACAATGACAAAGTGGGAACCAACTAATATTGAGGAACTAAAAATAATACCAATATTATAATACCATATTATAAATATAGTAAAAATTCCCCCTTAACTTGAGCCTACCTCTTCTTGCCTTGACAACATCCTCTTGCTACATGCTAACACTTTTTAACCAATCACTAAAAACAATGAAGAAAGAACACGCCAAACATTAAAATATAATGTAAATCACCAAGAAACATTTTATAGGGACTCTCCCTAAGATATTTGAGCCATTTCACCTCTTAAACATCTTCAAATCTCCATACACCATGAAGAATTACCGCAGAGGCTTACTAGTCTTCTCTCTTGAGCCACCTCAAGGATCATCAATAGAACTTCATACCACTCACCAAAAAACAAAAATGTTATAAAAAAAACCTAAGATATCACCTTGAAACATACATACCTTTTTAATTTTGGATAAACTAAGTAAAAAGGCACTCTTCTTCACACTAGGCCTATCTAGTCTCCTAATAGCCCTAGTTAGAACCTGTAGAGCCCACAAATTTATATAAAAACAAATTCAATACCTAAAACTTCATATATTGATCACTCTCATATTCCCCCTTAAGCACACAAATTTTCATTACATGTCTCATCCTCTACAACATACTAGCCTAATAGGCCTCCATCTTGACAAAAAAATGAATAAATTGAAATCCACAAATCTTCAGATCTATGTGAAGATTTATTTAACAACCTATGTTAGCAGAGGTTCTTGGTTTCCCAGAACTTGTTAATTATGATGAAAACTATGGGAGAGATATTGATCTCTAGATTAGTGGAATTACATGCTCCTAAGGGCCTATAAAAAAGTTACCTAGGCCATAGATATTCCAGTAGGTATAATTTTCATATGATTTCTTTCCATTTAACAATATAGATTTATCATTCACTCTATAGTTTGAATAACCATATGCATAAAAAATATTTATATCTACTATTACATTATCATAAACAATACAAAAGTATGCAAAAGTATTTTAGAACTAGTTTTATAACTCAATCATAGACATTTATAATCACATTGAGATCAATTTTTTACTTAACACCGATGAACATTTTCTCTCATACATGGTCCAAAATTAATTGTTTAATTTCTAACCTCCTCTCATTCTTCATAGATTTCATATATACCAACTTTACTATCTCTATCTTAGGTTCAAGGTTATAACATACTGTGTAGGGAATCTTTAACAATTATGACCTCAATATAGACTTCCTTAGTTAGAACAACCTGGATCCACACAATCTATTCAAAATGAAATATAGTTGTTGACTAAGTATCTCATGTATGCTAACTAATTATATGGATGACATGTCTTTATGTTGTGATGGCACCTTGTAGACTACTGACATATCTTTATGTTATTATGAATCCTTATATGCATACTATCATGTTAATAGTTTACCAAACTTAATGAGTTATCTCATCTTGAGACAATGAAAAAGAATAATAACCAAAAAGTAACAAAATGGAACATTACCAGTCCTTAAAAAATAAAATCACAAGGTGATCTACTACCCTTTTGGGTTTTTAATAAGCTACTAAGATTAAATGGTTGCCCTTTCAAGTTTTTAACCAACTAATCTTTGTGAACCAACACAAAGTGGAAGAAAAAGAGACCAAAATAAAATAAGAATCAACAGAGCACCTAAACATAAGTAGAGGATGGAGTAATAACAATAGAATACTATGTCACTAAGGAGGTGGCCTTCTTCTTTTGTCATAAAACCACCAAGAGCTAACTAGGGGAACAAATATAGGATCATGAAGCATCAGAGTAATGGAAACATCTATTATATTTAAAGTCCTATTATAAGTATGCCACCCCAAGAGGAATTCTTAAACTACCCAAACTAAGGCATACAGAGGAGCTTGATCATACATCAAGTGTTATAGATCAACATCATCATATGAAGTAGAAGTAGCCTTGGCAGTTTCAACCTTAGCATCAATATCACCCAAAAGTAATGTAAGACAATCCATAAATCAATTTTCTTCCACTACAGAAAAGGCACTAAAATTCACCTAGGTTTTTCACCCTTCTATTTGATCAATAACTACATCTCATGTGCTAATCAAGGCATTTAATGTAACATCCATAGATTGTGGTGTAGCTAGGGGATTCAAAAATTTAGTGGAAATGGTCTACATAATAACAAAATAAAGCTGTAGACCAGTCCAAACATCTTGAAGTTGTTGTTTCCAATCCAATAGATAACAAGTCATTTTTTGAGCTTATTATATTGTCATATTGAGTTATATTTGATAATCAGCAAGTAACTCACACATTTTTATAGTATTGGCTCTAATATTTAGGCCTTGTTGAGCATACTGTATGTGCAATTTCCTATGCTACCAATCTTAAAACAATTGATCAAGTAAAGGAAGGTGATCTAAAAAATACTAACTAATATCAATCATGACTTGTGAAACAATGTCTAGGCAAGCAAACTGAAGAGTATCACATGTCTGCTATAGGGTGTGTCATAATGTATCATTCTCATCATCCAATTGTAAAACTTTTTGAACCAAATATTGAGCCTATTGAGATAAGTTTTTTTGGAACACAATCACACCTTCAATTTGTTTACTTAGTGACAAATAAGTAAGATTATGATAATTTTTTGTGAAGGCCAGTGCACTATCCAATTAAGTGGCTGGATTAGGGGCTAGGGAATGTTGAAGAGGAGAAAGTGGTAGTAAAAACATGGTCTTGAAAACTAGTGAGAGAGGCACATCTAGCATGAACATCATGGACAAACTATTCAAAGTGGATGGAATTTTTTCAATCAACTATTCTACACTGCATGGCAAAGGATCCAAAGGCACTTGAACAAAAGACAAGTTTGTGGTAGAGAAAAATGAGGTCTTACCAGTAGTAAATTTTGGTTGCTCCATAGATGGAATGGTAGATTTAGAATCATGGGGATTAGTCAAAGGAATGACATCAATAGTATCACCTAGAGCTTCATGAGAGTCAGTTGTGATATCCTCCCTTTGTGAACATTGGACTCCCTATTCTATGTCAAGGCTATGTTGTCATGTTGTCTCTAGATGAACTTATTGAGAAGAGTCCTTGTGTATAGCTTGTTGGTCGATAACGAGAGCAACATGCATCATGGTGGACATTTCTAAGGTATTTGGATGGGAAGTAACTTGAACTTATACCTACTCATCCTACATCTTCTATGTAGCTTTAGCCTTAACTTATTTTTTTCTTCTTTGTGGTGTCATTGGGAAGTAGTACAATCAGCCTCCTCTCGAGCAACTGGATTATCTTCATCCATTAGGGAATCAGGTAGGACTACCTTAGGATATGAAAATGGTTCATCAGATTTTGAAAATAAAGAATATCATGTAACCATCTAAATTTTTGAGTGAAAAATGGAACCCTTCCTTAATCATCCCTGGGAAATATCATGCATAGCCACTTATGGAAATATCATCTTGATTCTATTCCAAAGGCTAGGAAGTGGTTGTAGTAGATCCATGGGATTCTATTTCAGCAATGTCAAAGTCTTTAGGTTCTTCCTTAACCATCCAAAACTTGCACACTGACCATTTTTTCCATAGTGTAGATTTGGGTGATCTTACCAATAGAACATCTAGAGGTTACATTGGAGATATGCCTCCAAATAAAATACCATGGGCTAGGTCCATCAGAGATTCTTATGCCTAGGTTGCTTCCCCAAAGGGGTCCACCATAATGGAAGGTGGGAAAGGTCTAAGAGAAACCCATAATACTTATGGTAACTTATTTTTGATCTACACAGTTTGCATAGCCTTTCAAAAGAAGAACTATTTTTTACTCTCATAATCATACAAGTCACTTGTCATGTATTTGAGTATGAAGCAATACACTTGAGTTTCATTGGTCTACAACTTAGTCCAATCATACTGAGAAGCAATTTTTGGAACATGAGGATCAATTTACCAAAAATATTGGCTCCTCTTTTTGCAATGGGGTGGGGTAGGTGGGTTGTAGTCAGCTAGTCACATAGTTTTTTTGCATTATAGAAGCTCCATGGTTGGAATAGATGAACTTAAAGGTATTATGGTAGGACGAAAAACTAGAAGAGGTGTATCCTATTATACAACCTAGGATTTATGTAAGGCCACCTCTCACTGAACAATAGCCATATCTAATAAAAATCCCAATGGTGTAGTAGTCATTAGAGGGAGCTCATGTATTCGAATAGATGTTACCTCTGGTAGGCATTAAACTATAACATGTTGTCATAATAATTTCTTAACATATGTTGGGATACTTAGATATGTAGAGACCATCTGTAAATGTTAATTTTCTCACTTTTTAAACAAAGGGACATGATCCTAATAATGATTTATAGAAGACGTTATCAAATTGGCAAATTTTTCATCAAGCCAATAATTAGTGTCAAGATGAAATTACATAACCAGTGATTTCCTTGGCATGAAGACAAGGAGGAATAATATAAATTGGTACTAGAAATTATTCTTGGTAGTGCCCAAAACCTTGGCAATGTTTTATTCCAACTCTTTAAGTAGGAATTATGGCTAGTTGAACTCCTCACCATCACAAATCATTTTATGCACAATGTCAACAACACCCTTTGTGGACTCAATCATAGATTTAGTTATCTTCTATAACCTTTGTGATATACTTTCAACTAGTAATCAAATTGGTTCATCAAGGAAAGTAACCGATGGAATACCTTGATTCCCTCTAAGTGTAGTGGCTTTGATTCTAGTAGAGATAAGTGACACTTTAAAATTAGATTTCATGAGGTATTTACCTCTATCAAGCATCTCAACTGCTTGGGCCATTACTTCTATATAAAAGTACACTATGACATCTTATGAAAAAATAATAACATGTTGGTTATATCTTTCTAATAATAGTTGCATGATGCTTGACCAATCATCAAAAGTGGGAATTCTCATGATATGCTTGGCATTAGATATAGATAGATGTGGTACTAGGATAGTTGGTATAAATAATTGGTTGCATACATTCTGTGACATGATACTACCATGAGGATCAAATAACTTGGTCTACTAGAGAAAAACTCTTATCCCTAAATCCTCCTTTAATTTAGCAAGTCACTTTTTGAAATTATGCTCGAATTTAATAGGACTAGGGGAGGCAGCCATGATTACTGATAAAAAAATTTGGAAGCTCACAATAATGAGACAATAAACCCAAAATAGCAATTTTTATAGCACAATTAGCAAGATTTAGTGGTTTATGAAGCCATGAAATGACTTATTTATACACTTTTTAGTTCACTTGGCCCTTTGAACTTGCACATTTAATGTTTGGGATCTTAAAATCCTTGACTTATGTGACTTGATTTAAATTTGAAATAATACTACACCCCAATTATTTTCCATGCAAAAAGAATATCCAACTTGATGGATGTGGTATTCAATGTAGTCTATGTGGCACTAATCTGGTGATTGAAGAATGTCTGATGGGACATTCTACTATCATTTCACTGACTATATCCATTAAATAGGTGACCTTGATTATGATAAATAACTCTAACAATGATATTATAATCACATACCCGCATGATTTGGCCATAAATACTCTTTTTGAATCCATTATTCATAATCATAACCCTTGATCTTGATTAGGTATGGTTCCTAAACTTAATAGATGACCCACACTTAGCTTTGTTTATTTCCATCACTTGGAAACTTGTCCACCTAGAAGAATTTGATAGCCAACATGTGCTAGTCCAGATGGACCATACTTATCATGAATTTTTATAAAAATGGAATTGATCCTATTTATTAATAAAAAGTAACTTAGAAAAACACACATCACATAGAAAATGCAAACAAAACTCAAAGAATTTACATGAATCAAATTTTCCCAACTACATTGGATGTGTAGAACTGCACTTTCTGGCTGAAATGTTGATCTAATGGTGGTAGACTTTAAGTCTACATATTTTAACCTTTCTAGGTAAAATATTACTTTCCAGATCTTCCAAGATTATAAACCCATTTTGTAATATCTCATGAACAATATAGGGACCTTTCCATTGAATGCTAATTTTGATGGTAAATTCACAAAACTGACTATCATATAAAAAAACCAGTTGGTCGCAATGGAATTCTTTTGTGCATAGATTATTGTCATGCCATGATTTTTAACTACTTTTATCAATTTCCTACACCCACACTAATCTGTACCTATCTTCATTTATATGATTTAGATCCATCATGTGATTTTTAAGTGATTTAGCATCACCTAGATGCATTGCATTAGAAAATCATAAGCTAGAAACTATGTACTATATAGGCATGACAACTTCCATCCCATAAATCAATTGAAATGGAATAAATCTTTATGCATGATTAAAATGAGTATGATAAGCCCAAAGTACCACATGAAGTCTATCCACCCAATCATCTTAATTAGCATCATAGACCTTTGCCAGGAGCTTACCTAGCACTTTGTTCGTAACCTCTACTTACCTATTCACTTATGGATGATACACTATGTTTTTATGATGTGAAATCATAAATTATTCTATTAGTATTGGTCTTGTTCAAAAAATGTATACCCCTATCACTTACCAATCACTGTGGATAGCCATACTAAGTAATAATGTTCTCATACAAAAACATAGTAGTGTTTTTAGCTCTGTAGCTTGGTGTATAAGTAGACTATACCCATTTGGTAAAGTAATCGGTCATAGAGATTATGTATCTAACATTACTACGATGACTTTTTGGATTAATGCAACCAACAAAATCAAATCCACATTGCTCAAATGGTTGTTGTGCTAATATGGCATGAAGAGGCATCTCATCCTTTTGAGTGAGTTTACCTATTTGTTGACAAACATCACACTATTTGGCAACTCTCTATGCATTCTCAAAAATATGTGGCCACCAAATACCATTCTATAATATTTTTCATATGGTAGTTTCTACGATCTAGGAATTTGACTCAAGAGAGGATGGTTAGTATGGTGTTAGTACCAAAATGAAAACAAAATGAAAGAAACACACTAATAGCATAACATCTCTAGGCCTAGACAATAAAGAGAGCTTAGTTAACCAGAAAAAAATGACAAACACAACTAAAAATTAAGGAATAAAACATAATAATTCCTTCACCTTCCTTAGATGTTCCAAATGCCTTTGTACTAGTGGCTTACTCAGTTTTGTGCTCATGAAGTCCTTGGCAATGGAAGTTTAGCTACCTCCATCTCTTCTTAGCACCTTTGGCTTGTGTCTTAGCTTGGCTTAGAATAAATTTGGCATGGTAACACTAATTATAATGGATCCTTAAATATATTTGTGCATTATAAATTTTCACCAAAATAGCTTAGAAATGATGTTCATGGCCTCTCTATTCATATTTTTTTGCTAATGTCTAAAATCAACCTAAACCATCCATCTTGAGATTGAGATGTGTGGTGGAGGATTAATTTATTTTTTGGAATTAAGTTTTTAATTATCCTCATCGTGAAATTGGAAGAAGGTGAAATTAAGAGGCATGAAGGGCATCATGGAAGGCAAAGATGAGGCTTAGAGGGCATGAATCCGGATATTTGTGGCATTTATGGCCTAGGGATGTCTTCTCAAAAAATGAGGTTACTTGATGATGTAGATATTCAATATTCATTTCCAAAAATAATTATTCAAAAATTTTCCTTGGAATTCTTGATTAGGCTCTTGATTTGTGTTAATTAGCTCTTAACCATGTTTAAGAATTTTATGCACAAATTACTCAAATTGATCAAAATGTCTTATTATTGGTCCAAAATTAGACTAGATTGGAATTGGAAGTCAATGTCAAATGCATTGGAATCATATTCCCATTTACGATTTTACCAAAAACAAATAAAAAAGACACATGTCTTGTGTAAGAGATTTGATAGGAAAGATCAATCCAGAGCACTTAGGTGCAGAATTGGCATTATGACTCAGAATGATCTGATCAAAGTTTACTAGCCCCTAAATTGCATTGCCCCATTTAGGGATACCTAGGCCAAAATCAGCACTTGAATATGTCAGTTTCAACTCATTTAATGTGTTTTAGTGTTTTTAGAACAAATTTTTTACTTTAAGTGGAAATTGGTCAAAATCCTGGTTGGAGGTTATTGGTGGCTAGATTTAGGTGTCTAAATTTTTTCACTATTTGGGAAGGAATTATAAGCTATAAGCATAGTAACATCTTCTAAAATAATGAAAAGGTTATGTATGCTTACAACTACAATGATGATAAACTAACTATATGATGCCCCCTCGAGGGAATGTTTGGCACAAGTAGGTTGGAAAACGGTCCCTCAAAAAGAAAGAAACGAAATGAGGGGACCAAGGAAAGGAAAGATGATGGGGTGAAAACATAATGAGACTAAAAAAGTAGTAAAAATCATTGAGAATTCAATTAGGATGGTTCATAATGGTTTTCCCAAAGGTATTTATAAACATTGTACCCTAATAGTGGTAACATGGTATGATAACACAATGATTTGCCCAAAGGCAGTTATAATCATTGAGAAGATGGAGCTGCCCCAGTTAGAGTAGAAACACAAGATAATAGCATGCCCCTATATAGGTAGAAAAATTAAAGTGGTGACAACATAATGATTTGCCCAAAGGTGGTTATAAGGGATGGTGTGCAATGATTTGCCCATATGTGGTTATAATCATTAGACCCTGATTATGGCAAACATGATAAACTTAGTTAAGGATGATAACTTAACATAGAGGGTAATGATGAATTGGAAAAACCTAATAGTAGGGAGATGCTCATCTAAACTAATAAAGATTGAAATTCTTTCATGTTTAATTACTTTATTTTGGATATGATTAGGATGGAATCAAGATGTCAGTGCTGAAGAGATGCTACCATTTCTAAATAGAATTATTAAAGATGAGGTTTGTTGTATCACATGTTGGTAGGCATCATGGTATAACATAATGAGGACTTGGCCAAAATATGTATGAGGACTGACTCCCATAATCCAATACTCAATAGAAAATAATGTATCAATGATAGAAACCATGATGACAATGTAAACATATGAATATGGATGGATTCGAGTATAAGTGTGGGAAAGGAATCACCTAATGATCACACGTAAATTGAATTAAGGCAACCATGATAAAATCAAACAAATAGATAGACAAACAAATAAACAACACAATAGAAAACCTACAAACATTGCCCCTAGAAAATAGGTGACAACTTAACAAATAAACAAAATGAGGGAATATAAGAAAAAGAAGGGGGTTATCGAGATGTCTCCACGTGCACTAGGTAAGTGGATGATACCTACATAGTTTCATGGATGTAATATCCAGTAAAAAAACTTTAGGCCAAATTTAGTTTTTCCAGGGAATGAGAAGAATGTGATAACTGAGGAAAAAACAAAATAGAGGTGATAGAAGAATAAGAATGGTATTAAAAAATGGAAAAAGCATGAGAGAAAAAGGGAAAAATGGATTGGGAAACTAAATGACAAGTGATGTGTTTGTAACTTACTGAGGGTTCCCATAATCCTTAAGGCAAAGAAGTGGTCAATTTTTTTTCTAACAATTTTTCAAATGTTTTTGGAATTGTTTTGGTGTCTTTCAACTCAATCAAGAATGATGAGACACTAAATGGTTTAATATCACAAAATGATGAGAGTGTTCAAACTTAGGTTGATCATAAAATGGTAAGAGTTTGGCTTAGGTTGCTCTCAAAATGGTGAGAGTTTGGCTTAGGTTTCTCATAAAATGGTGAGAGCATGGATTAGGTTTCTCACAAAATGATAAGATCATAGCTTAGGTTGCTCTCAAAATGGTGAGAACATGGCTTAAGTTGTTCACAAAATAACAAGAGCATGGCTTAGGTTTCTTGTAAAATGATGAGAGCATGGGTTAGGGTAATTGAGCTGACCTCAAAAGGTATCGATCGCTACCTACATAGTCCCAAAGTAAGACCTCAAGTCACTGTAGTTCTACCCTTATAGTAGAGGAATTCAACTAGTGTAGCAGTCAATTTAAATAAAATAAGCACAGTTGGTAAAAATGCATAGTATGACATAGGAAGTGGAAAGTTGGTACGTCAAGGCTTAATGTTTCCCCTAGTTTTCCCATAGGTGGTTATAACTAGGACACAATGGAATAAATCAATGTTACTAATTTTCCCAAAGGTGTTTATAATTAGTAGAAAGATCGGTGGTAAAAAAAAATAAAAAACAAAGGATGCAACTACCAAAACTTCTATCACACTATTCCAAAATATGATCTCTATCTGAATTACTTGAACCAACTGACTAAACTAATTAGATACCTCAATGCTAAAACTACGTAATGAATGGAAAAAACCAAGGTCATATGGGCTAGGATTTAGAACACACTGGGCTGATAGGTCAGAAGCAGAAAGTGGATACGATGAAGAGGATGGATAAGGATGGTATTTTTAAAAAGAATAATAGTGATAAAATGGCATAAAAAATGGCCCTTATAGATAATACACCTTAATTCATAAGTATAGTACTACTCAAGATGAATAATATACATTGGCTCAGGAAGTTCATCTCTATCTAGTGTGGTGAGCCTGTATGCTCTTGATCCATAATCTATAATGATGATGAAATGCCCTATCCATTTTGGTTTGAATTTCCCTTTATTATTATTCTTAGCCATGGTAATATTTTGGTTTTATTTAAGAACAAGATCATTAATTTCAAATGTTCTATAATTAACATTTTGATTATAGTTTCCTTTGAGTCAGTTCTGATATGCTTGAAGATTGTTGAGTGCAGCTATGTGTTTCTCATCAAATAGGTCTAGCTCTTATAGGTGGGTTACTTGATAGTCATGATCATCTAGGACATGATTGAAATAGATGCATAGTGAAGGTAACTCAACCTCAATGGGAAGGATGTCTTCAGTACCATTAAAAAGTGAGTATGGAGTGGATCCTATGGGGGTATGATGACTGGTACAGTATGCCCAAAGGGTAGGGAATATATGTAAGTGCCAATCATGATTAGCATCATTGATAATCTTTTTAATAATATTGATAATGGTTTTGTTGGATGCCTTAGCTTGGCCATTACCTTGAGGGTAATATAATATACAAAAATGTTGTGTGATTTTGTATTCAATACATAACTGGTCTACATCCTTATTCTTGAATGATCCTCCATTATTAGATATAATGTCAAAGGGGATACCATAGAAACAATTGAGATGGTTGAAAATGAATTTGGAAATTTTATTTCCAATAATATAAGTGAGGGGTATAACTTCAACCCGCTTAGTGAAATACTTGGTGGTGGTAAGGATATGTTTATGGCCATCAAATGAACTTGGGTTGATCTTCCTAATGAGGTCAAGTCCCTATGTGGAAAATGACCATGGTGTCAACATTAGTTTCAAAAACAAAATTTGGGGCATGAATCAAATTATCATGTTATTGACATTTGTCACACGTTTTTACATATGTAGTGGCCTCTACATCTATTGTGGGCCAATAATAACCAATACACAAGATATTTTTGGATAGGACTACCCTACTATAATGAGATTCACATACTAAATGAACTTCTCTTAATGCTAGTGCAAACTCTATCAAAGTTAAACAATGAAGCAAATTTCCATCAAAACTGTGATGGTAAAGGGTGGATCCAAGTAAAGTATAATGAGTGGAATGATGAATAAAATCTTTGGTTTTTTTTAAAGATAGATTAGGTGGTGGAACTTGGTCATAAAGGTAGTTATAAAGTTCTGAGTACTAGATAGAATTAGGACCAATAATATCACAGATCATGGCAACGGTTGAAGGTTCATGAGCTGGTGCTGACAAATTCTCAATGAGGAATTGATACTCTCTAGATTTATCTATTTGTTGAACTAGAGATCTAATAGTAGCCATGGCATATATAGTTCTGTTACTATCCCTTGGTATGTGATCAAACTAAATGTTGGTAATTTTTTGTTTAAGAGTGTCGACCATGGCTTTATATGGAACCAACTTGTCATATTTGGTCTAAAAAAGATCTTAACCTGATTGATGATTAACTGAGAATCACCATAAAATTCTAGAAGATATAGGTTCAAATGTACTACTTTTCAAAGTATTGAAACAAGTGATTCATACTTGGACATGTTTTTTATACAAGGAAAGTTGATTACAAATGATTTAGGGATTAGATCTCCCTGTGGTGTAATAAACAATAGGCCTACCCTCAATCCATGTGCAGTAAATGAACCATTAAAATATAGTTTCTAGGGTTACTCCTCAAGGGATGTTTAAATGAAAATCATGATGGATTTATCAATAAATTGATACATGAGTGGTTGTGTGTCTATGAGAGGTGCTTTAACAAGTTGATCTATAAGAACTTGTCCCTTGATTTCCTTTTGATTGACATAATCTATGTCAAACTCACTGAGAAGCATGATCCATCTAGATATTGTACTTTGAAAAGATATTTTAGATAGTAGATACTTGAGTGGATATACTTTTTATAAGACCATGGTCTTATTATTCAACATGTAATGGCACAGTTTCTGAGCTGCGAAGACCATGGCCAGACAAGCTTTTTCAATAGGTGCATAGTTATGTTAATATGTAACCAACATATGGCTTAGGTAATATACAACATGTTCTTTTCCATTGTCATAATGTTGAGCCAAGAGTGCCCCAGATCATGGTTTGTAGCTGATAATATAACAAGAATGGCCTTCCTAGCATAGGAAGTAATAGAACAGGTAGATTAACAAGATAGTCTTTGAGTTTTTGAAAAGATCTTTGAAAGTGATCATCCAAGTGAAAATAAACTCCCTTAGTTAAAAGGTGTGTAACTATATGGCACTTGTCTACTAACTGAGAAATGAATCATCAAATTGACTTGATCTTACCCTACAAACTATGAAGTTGATTTAAATTGGTTGGTGGTGGAATCTTGGTTATAACATGGAATTTAGCCAAATCAACTTTAATACCTCTATGGGACATAATGAAGCCAAGTAGTTTTCTTTAAGTTACACCAAACACACATTTTTTTGGATTGAGTCTAACTTTTTAACTCCCATAATCTTTAAAATATCATATGCATCACTGTTGGATGGTTGGTCCTAGTTTTGTATTTTCCTAATATGTCATCAACATAGTCTTCAATAATATCATGCATCATATCATGGAATACAATAATCATGGCCATTTTATATGTATATTCAACATTCTTAAGGCCAAATTTCATTACCTAATAACAAAATTTTACTCATGGAGTGGTGAACATTATTTTATGTTGGTCTTCTGGTGCTATTTTGATATGGTTGTATCCTAAAAAGCCATCCATGAGTGAAAGTATTTCATAAGCTACCATAAAGTTGATGATCATGTCAATATTAGGCAAGGAAAAATCATCTTTAGGACAATATTTGTTGGTGTCTCAAAAATTAGTACAAATCCTGATCCCTTTAAGATTTTTACTAATAGTTACCACATTAGATATCTACTCTGAGTAGTCAATGGATTGGATACATCCTACTTCTAAGAGTTTTTCCAACTCTTTCTTTACTAATACAATAATGCAAGGATGCATCTTACATAATTTTTGTTTCACTAATTTAGCATTAGGATTAACCATAAGGTGGTGCAGAACCAAGGTGGGGTCTAAACCTAGCATGTTAGAATAGGCCCATGCAAAGATATCTATAAATTCTCTCAACAAAGTTGTGAAGATGTCATGTTCCTCCTTAGTGAGGGATGTCCCTAATTTTATCCATTTTAGGTCTAATGGAGTCTTGATCTTTACCTCTATTTTATCTTCAACTAAAAGGGTTGAATCATCTTCTAGGATAGTAGGCATTGACTCGAACTATTGAATTATGTCAGGTTCCTCCATTGGGACTTGCTCTTCAACTTCTCCTAGGCATGATGAATCTAAGTCCCCTAATGGGAGATCTAGCCATGTGACAAAAATAGTTGGAAATTATTGAAGAATTTGATCAAATACTTGTTATTTCTCAAAGCTAAATTCAGATCCATAGATAAGTTTATTGTTGGTGGTCTTCTATTCTAAATTAAAAGAAGAATAAACACCCCCATCTAATGGCACATAAAACAAGTTTTCACCAATAGACTAGCCTTTGTCTTTACTTTTTCCCTAGTCAAAAATCACCTCAAAGAGGTTTTCACTTTGGGAACTCAATGCTTTACTTTTTTTTTTTTGGCTAAGGGTGTTCACTTGCTCTTCAAAATAGGTTGTAAGATCTTATGTGATTGAGAATATTGATTTGTGATCTCCCAACAAAATGTTGTCTCTAAGGCCTATAAAGTCATAGAATGCCTCATCATTGTGGAACTCATCAATCAAAAGACTAGATTATTGTTGGTCATAATCTATTAGTAGGGGATAATATAATGGCAATGGGTTGTGATGAATGGCCAAGTTAAGGGTACAAATGACATTGTTATCAAACAGATTAGTTTCAACTAGGTTATCAAAGGTGAGGCTATGATCAGACTCTGCTTCACTATCAACATCATCATCACTATTCACTAGTGATGGAGTTTGAATAAGATATGTGGGGTCACCCCCAGGCAGTTTAAATCCAAGTCCATAAGGTCTTTCACACTTAGTCATGGAAATTGGCTCGATAGTTCCTTACTGATTCAGTCTGAGGCCTCTTCCTTCATAATTGTGATGATCCATGATCCTATTGGTAATAAGATACTTTTCTTTTTAATAATAATTAGCTTGGTTGTGATTGTATAACCATGATTCATCCCCTTCAAGAGGGTCAAGTCTTAGGTCAGATGCTGGTACAAATGTAATAGGTCCCTTATCTTTATTCTTTTGTTGTCAATGCATATGTGGGATGAATTTAGGTCACCCAAAGGTTTTTATATTCCAAGAAATATTGGAAATATAAAATTTATCATGAGTCACATACTCTCCTGGTCCATTATTGGAAATGGTGAAATGATTAGAAGCTTTATGAGGTAGCATGTGGGAAAGGGGATCTAAGGTATTAGGATCTATACAATTATTTGGTGAAGGATTAATAAGTATAGCCTTTCCTTTATCTTGATTAGAACTTGGATTCATATTGTACTAATAATTGTAGATTTGAAATTTGGGCTAGAGATGCTTGCAGTGTTCATATGGGTGTAAATCTCTTGGAATATTCACTTCCATCCCTGAGTGGGAAAATTTGATACATTGGTGTAGCATTGATGGGACTGCATAAATCTCATGTAACCAATGCCTGCCTAGAAGCATATTGTATGATAACTCAAGATAAAGAACATGGAAAAGTGTATCATGGGTCAAAAGCAAAATGATAACTAGAAAACTAATGGTGCCTTGTGATTCTCTTTCTTGATTATCATAGGCTTTGATAGTTATTATTTATGGCTGAAGATTTGCCATTATGTACGTAAGAAGCTTGATGAGCTTTAGAGACACTATGTTGAGGTTGAATCCATTGTCTATAAAGACACATTTCACTTTATGTCATCTTATATAAACTTCTATGTATAATGGATTATTATGGAGTGGACCAAGGGAAGACATATCGCTTTGATTGAATGTGACTTGTTGGGCTAGAACTAGGTCTCCAAATAAAGCTTAGAATTTATCAAGGGATGTGTCACTAGCAATAGTGGATAATGTCAAAAAATAATTCAAGATGTTATTGTAGATTATTCACGTTCATAAAAAATATAAAATAAAAATTTGTGTTGATGTCTTCAACAATTGCTCCACAATATCAAATTTCTTGTCTTGGTCAGTAGTGAATGGTTTATTCTGGGGCTAAATAGTTGGTTGAATGATAGGCAAAGTGGTGGATAGTTGTGGGCCTAGAATAGTAATCTTTGATTGTTGAGTTGTGATTACACAATAAATATTAAATATTGGACCATTATTGCTAACCAATGTTGAGAATGGTGTGGGACTAGACAGGACAAGTCTCGATTGTTGGTGCACTCACATGTGGTCACATGGTAAGGATGAGTTTTTAATATAAGGTTCAAAAGCGGAAGTCCTAGTCTACTAGTTTGACTATATACATTCTTAGGTCAAAGAAGGATTATCTATGTAATTTGGCTAAATATTGTTGTTTAGCAATGGTCTAGGTTGATTAGTGTTTGGTCTAGGATTAATGGAGATGGTATTAAAGCTACCCCCTACAAGATGACCTACAACCCTATTGTATTCATGTGTAATTACATGATAGGTTTTTTGGTTGTTTCCATTCCAACCTTGGTTTTGTCCATTGTTATATCATTGTGGGTTTTACTATCAATTTTTTTATTCTAGTAGTCTAGCCTTTGATGTTGATTTTACTACTATATTGGCCATTGTTATTGTTGATTATTTTGCTACTACTAATTATTATGTTGGGGAAAGGGGTTTTGATAAATCCCAAGAGTTTGATTAGAATTTGAAGTATCATTATCTAATGTCAGCTCTCCATTATCCAACATATTCTTAATTAAATGCTTGATTTGGACACATCTTCATAGATTATGCCCATTGACCTGATGATAGTCACAAAATTTGTTTTCATGGTACCAATCAAGATAAGGAATGCCTTATGGATAATGTTTTGGTATAGGCCAACTAATAAAATTAGTGGTAGTAAGCTTACAAAATAAAAACTTAATAGG
The DNA here is from genome assembly GCA_037957365.1 of Torreya grandis. Taxonomy (NCBI): domain Eukaryota; kingdom Viridiplantae; phylum Streptophyta; class Pinopsida; order Cupressales; family Taxaceae; genus Torreya; species Torreya grandis. The sequence goes on along the minus strand of JARHVA010006116.1, from coordinate 965,615 downwards.
TTCTCCTAGGTCACTAAATACATGATGTGCAGGCATGGTTCTCCTAGGAGGGGTTTGCAATGGTAATAGTTATTGTATTTGTTGTGTAGGTCTTGGTTGTTGCAATTGTGATATTGGCTAGAGAGGTTATTGGGTAGGAATAAGATGAAAAGGTGATGTAGATGATGATTTTACCATTTGTACATGATGGGATTTGGTTACTCCATTTCCCAAAACATTCCTATTATAGTTGAATCACTTCAGTCTTTCTTGGTTATTAGCTTGTGCCAGTTGTAATGATGGTACTTAAATGGGATGTTGATGTTGGTCATTTCCCTAATTGGTATCTTAATTTTGATTAGTTGAATTAAGCTTGATGACTCCTTTATTGATGAGTACTCTCTCAATCAACAAACCTTTATCAATGATCTCTTTGAACATATGTGCACATTACAATTCTAAATGTTAAGCTATCTCATTGTGAAAAATTTTGGTAAACATAATGGCTAATTGTTTATCTAGTAAACTATGGGTGAAATGACCTATAATGGCTCTCTATCACTGTTAATAACTTGAAAAAGCCTCACCAACTTTTTTCTTTGCTTACATTAAGTCCACTAATGAAATCTCATGGCCAAGATTATAGGAAAAGTGGTACACAAATGTATCAAAAATATCATCAAAATCCATTACCAAATTTTTGGGCAACTTTAAAAACCACTCCAAGGCTTGTCCAACCAAGCTCTTTTGAAACAACAGTAAAAGGTATATGTCGTTATATGCCACTAGATAACATATGACAAATAATTCAGTCAAATGAGCCTTAAGGTCATCTTTCCCTTTATACTTGTTAAATTCTAGTGGTTCATATCATGAAGAAAATGGTATCTGTAAATACTCCATATTGAATGGATAGGATCATATCTCATCCAATTTGAAAATTTTATTTTATTTACTAGCTTTGATGGCATCAATTACATCCTTCATCTATTGAAATTCTTGGGATATAAAACTATAAGGATCATTGGTTTGAGGGAGAATTTGGGTAGATGGTTGGGAGGTCACAAGTGGGATACTTTGACCAGGGTATAATGGAGATACTTGTTAAGGTATATAGGTTAGGTTGGGGAATGGACCAGGAATATGCATATATGGATTAGGATGTACTTGAAATTACACACTTGATTATGAAATATTCTTGTTTGGGTTGGTGATAAAGATTTGACTTGGAGGATTTTTTGGTTGGGATGGAGGGATATAACTATATTATAACTGTTGTGGTTGAAAAGGGACATGCTGCTGACTAATCAAACCTTACTATTGAGTGGGAACTTATGGACCAAGACCCTGTCTCTAGATTTGTGGCATATTTTAAACCAACAATTGTCTATTATGTACTTGAGAAACATGGGGGCCTCCTTATTTCATGAATCCTTGTGAGGAAATGAAAGTAGGTTGCAAATTTGGCATCTACCATTGACCAATATTTGCAAATTATTGACTATTCATTGCTTGGTTTTAGATTGACATATTAGTTTATGACTAAAGAGGTACATTCATCATTACCTAGTGAGGTGTAACATTAGTTTTTATTGATTGAGTTGGTAATGTATGTGTCCTCTATTATGTTGATACACTAGATTGTCCCTATTGTTGTGGAATACTACTCGTTACTTGTTGAGGAGGAGTAGGATTTGTCACATGCTATCATTGAGGCATGATATTGGTTGTTTCTTGATTACCTAATCCCATAGGTTTTACACTTGAGGAAGTAGCTAGTTGAGGTTGGGGTGTAGAAACTCCTATTCCCTGGTATGATGATCTATTTATGGGATTAACTATAGACACATGTTGTTGGATAATTATCTACATGTTGGTACCACTTTGATTAGGATTAGACATTGTTTACACATTGTCCACTATGTTTAGCTCACTATTCTATGTAGAGGTCGAAGACACTTCTTCAATCACGATCATATGCATCAAGTTATCTATCAAAACAATTTGTATGAATGGGTCAAAACTCAGTTTTGCTTGTCTAGTTAACTCTATCAACACTCCTATTGAAGGAACTAGGTCAATGAGAGGCTTACTCACCATATTCATTTAATTGAAATCATGTGCTAAATTAAGGTAAGTTTGATATGCTATCTGTATTTGGTTAAAGTGATATTTCATGATGTTTTTTCCTTGATTAGATAAATTAGGGTCTTGATACTTTGTTTGGACTAGAGCCATAGGATTTCTAGAAGAAGCTTGTTGATCAGAAATGATATTATGGGGCACTCTTACTAAACTTGGTAAATTTTCATGGGGGAAGTTTGCTAGAAACTTGGCCCCTACCTCTATGTCTATAACCAAAATCTCATTATTTTTCTCTAACAAATGTCACTCAAATAAAAATGGATCATACATAGAAGTCGTATTAGTAGAATATGACTAATGAAGTACTAGCTCAACCACTATGGGTGTTTTATCTAGGTATTTTGCAGTTTGTTCCTAGTCTTATTCTAAATAAGGTGGTGTGTTAACCAGATAGTTAGCTAATGGATCTTGGCTTTGTGCCCCTGATTGAGTATTATAAGAGGGATAAGAATCCATCTCATAAGAAATATTATCTGCATAGGGGTCTTTCACCATTTATTCCTACACAGCTACATTACTAATCCCTGGATTGTACATGATTCCACTAAGAGTGTAGGAATACATGTTAGGATTAATAGTCAATGTTTTGCAATAAAGGGTCAAAGAGTTATACAAACTCTAAAAAGGACAATGTCTAAACAAGTGATGTTCTAACTTGGTCTAGATTCATCAAAAGGATAAAAATGTTTATGTAAAGATTTGTGAGGAAATAAGCTAGCATGAAGTACGTAACATTTCACTATTCACATAAATATAATCAAGTAAATGGACTAAAAATCAAAATGCCAAACTCTAAGGTTGAAGTGTTTCAAATTAGTCTAATCTAGGAATTGAAAAGTTGCTAGGTCTTTTGGCCAAACATGGTGTCAAAATCCAAGCTCAAACAAGGCATGTGCTAAGACTCTTAGCCAAATGGCATAAAAAGCTAGACTTTGAAATAGATGAAAGTTTTAATCTAATGGATTTGAAACACTTCTAACAAACACTAGGCATTTGATTCTTGGACATGAACTTGATCAACTAGGTATAAGGTGTGAAACAAAAGGTACTTTAGAAATAGTTTATTTTATTAAAAAAATGGTATAAAAATTGGTTCTTTTAATAAACAAGCTAGACAAAAGTGAACAATATAATTGTTTTAGACAAAAGATCATAAAAGTTCACTTGGATTGGTCTAAAAATGTAGGAACAAATTTAGAAATATATGCAAGAGGGTCTATGAAATAATGTTCAAAATGTTTTGGGTAGCGTAATGATGTTATAATGCCCAAAAGGTGTGACAAAAAGGTTTGTTTCAAAAACTCTCTAAGGCAAAGAAATTTTCCCATAATTTTGACAACATAACACTACTTTTCTTAACTCAAAATTTCATGGTGCATAGACTTAAAGTGCAAGTGTTTAACACAAACTGGCTTAAGTCTATCAAATGATGACAATGATTATGATTCTTAAATAGCCTTCAACCCAAATTAGAAATTGAGCCTAAGTTCCCTCAAGTTTAGTGCAAATGGTGAACCCACTTAACACATCAACCCTATGAACTTATAAAGGTGCAATTCTGAATTTAGATTATAAGTGAAGGACTTAAACAAATTTGGTAAAGGTCTAGACTCAATTGGGTGGCATAACTGTGCCAAAGTGGATGATATGACTCTCAAGATTTTGATGAACTTTAAACAAGGCAAATTGATGTTCTCATGCATGCAACATAATGCCTCTTTGTTCAAAGAAAAATTAGGACCATGTATTTGGTTTGAATTTGTTTATTTACACCAAGTTTTAACTTGAAACAAGACTTTTATCAAGGATAAGATCAACTAATGAACTACTCTTAGATCCTAAACTTATAAGGTCGCTTGGTATTATTGGAATCCGTCAATATATGTCATTTAAGAGGATTTTAATTATTCATCCAAAAGTAAATGCACATTATATAGTAAGGTTTTTATACCCCCCTTCTCTCAAATGATAGTACTATGACATGGACCTTGAGGCACACCTTGCACCAAAAATACTTTTGTGACAAGTGGGGATTTATCTAAAATCTAACAATTTTTTAGTGTTCTATGGGAATCAATTTCACAATGAATTTCACACTAAACAATTCAAAAGAAAAGCACAGATTTTGGGTCTGTATCACTTGGCTTGTTGCAAAAAGGTCTAGTCCTTTTTGAAACCACTACATCCTACTATTTTCTCAGTGTAGTATGATGTTCAAAGTGCCATTATGTCCCGTGTGTAACTCCAATTAGGAACCAAATGAATTCAATGTCAGGAGTTGAAACCCTAGGTCAACGCTTCCCTAAAGAGCTCATGGGAGGTGATGAAGTCCCTTTCACAAGCCAAGTTTACATAAAAATAAAGAAAGCATGAAAGTGGAAAGACTTTAGGGTCATTTTCAAGGTCACCCAAACTTTGATGAGTTTTTGGGGAGTGATTTAGATGACTTTATTTCTAAGCCTTGGACTAGGCTATTTGCAATAGGAATGACACTTTTGATTCCAAGGTTTCCCTAAAGGGGACAAATGGAAGAGCATACATGCAAAATTCCTCTTTTTCCCAAAAAAAATCTTAGTAAACAACTATTTCAATAAAAATTTGACAAGTGTGTTCAATTTTAAGCCCAAATAAAAGATTGTGAAATTTGAAAACATTCATTTAAGCATCTAGGTTTTTTATTAAACACCAGAACAAAGTTCCTAATTGATTTTTTAAGCATGAAAAAGGTGATCTAAAACATGTTTTTAGAAAATATCAAGCTTGGTCCTATAGAAAAAATGTTAGCATGTCTTTTATATTTGAAGCTATTTTTGGCTCGAAATAATACAATTTAGAAAAAAAGAGATCTCAGATCAGTATTTTAAGAAAAACACAGTGGCCGACATCGGTTTATATCACTGATGATGGTGACATTTTCTAACCAATGTTAGTTATCCAACTGACATCAATTATGCCAATGTGACTAATGACAAGTATACAACTGATGTTGGTTTTGCTAAATGACATCAGTTAAGATATGTAACCGATGTCAGTCTTACTTATCAATGTTAGTTACTGTGTATAACTGTGGTAAATAAAAATGGCAACATAAAGTTAGAAAAATAATTTTCAAGAGTTTTAAGGGTCCAAATAAATATTTTAAAGTTATAAAATGATCTTCTTCAGGTGTGAAATGCATCTAGTCCCACTGGGCATGCCATAATGTGATCTAGGAATTTGACTCAAGAGAGGATGGTTAATTTGGTGTTAGTTCTAAAATGAAAACAAAATAAAAGAAACACACTAATAGCATAACATCTCTAGGCCTAGACACTAGAGATATCTTAGTAACAAAAAAAATGACAAACACAACTAAAAAGTAAGGAATATAACACAAGAATTCCTTCACGTTCCTTGGATTCTCCAAATGCCTTTGTAGTAATGGTTTGCTCAGTTTTGTGCTCATGAAGTCCTTGGCATTGGAAGCTTGGCTACCTCCATCTCTCCTTGGAACCTTTGGCTTGGAATCAATTTGGCATGGTAACACTAATTTAAATGGCTTCTTGAAGATATTTGTCTATTATAAATTTCCACCAAAATAGCTTAGAACTGATGTTCATGGCCTCTCTATTTATAGATTTTTGCAAATGTGTAGAATCAACCTAAACCATCCATCTTGAGATTTAGATGTGTGGTTGAGGATTAATTCAAGTTTTTAAATTAAGTTTGTAATTATCCTCATCATGACATTGGAAGAATGGGTAATTAAGATCAATGGAGGGCATCATGGAAGGCATTAATGAGACATAGAGGGCATGAATCCTAATATTTGTGGCATTTATGGCCCAAGGATGTCTTCCCAAGAAATGAGGTCACCTGATGATGTAGATATTCAATATTCATTTCCAAAAATAAGTATTCAACAAGTTTCCTTGGAATTATTGATTAGGCTCTTGATTTGGGTTAATTAGCTCTTAACCATGTTCAAGCACTTTGTGCACAAATTACTCAAATTAATCATAATGTCTTGTTATTGGTCCAAATTTTGACTAGATTAGAATTGGAAGTCAATATCAGATGCATTGGAATTATATTCCCATTTAGGATGTTACCAAAAACAAATAACAAAGGCACATGTCTTGTGTAAGATATTTGATAGGAAAGATCAATCCAGAACACCTAGGTGCAAAATTAGAATTTTAACTTAGAATGATCTGATCAAAGTTAGTTGGCCCATAAATTGTATTTCCCCATTTAGGGATACACTAGACAAAATAGGCACTTGAATATGTAAGTTCAACTCATTTGATATGTTTTAGTGTTTTTAGCCCAGATTGTGCATTTTAAGTGTAAATTGGTCAAAAACTTGGTTGGAGGTTATTGGTGGACAGATTTAGGTATCTACAATTTCTCACACAAAATGTCCACCAATAATTCCTTGATGTGCCTCTTATAGAACTTGTGGTCATTCATGAAATAGTGCGACTCATTGTAGAACCTCATCTTCCCCATATGATAAAAAAATACATTTATAATGTTAAAAGAAAGATCCATGGTCAGGGGGTGTTTCTTTTCTTTTTTATTGTAATGTGTGGGTAATATCCCTTATTTCAAGAATTGTGCGACTTCAGCCAACTATTCAGGAATCACAAAAAATATAAATAAGTGAGATTCAAGAGACTCATCGGGGATATCCTTAGGATACTCATGATTTTATAATCTGTTGAGATGATTAAGGCCTACATTTTCCCTTTCAATTTTAACATTTATTCAAAAATAAAATTCTTGAAAAAGCATCAACCAATGAAATATCCTTTTGCCCAACAATGGCTTGTTTATGAGATATCTTAGAGCTTGATGATCTATGAACAATTAAAATGGGGTAGCTAGTAAATAATGTTGAAATTTTTTTATGGAAAACATAATTACTAAATCTTCCCTTTAATTTATAATGTAGTTCTTCTCAACTGCAGATAGTTTTTGGCGTGCAAAATGGATTAGGTTGTCTAAGCCTCCTTCACACAATTGTGCCATCACTATACCAACTGTAATGATGGATGAATTCACATGTATATGAAATGGTTTACCCCATTGATGAAAAATAAGGATTAACTTAGTAACCATATAATGTTTCAGATTGAAAAAATTTGCTTAGCAATCTTTGGTCCATACAAAAGGAACACCTTTATGCAGTAATTTCTCCATTGGGGTAGAAATAGCTGCATATCCTTTTATGAATTTTTGGTAATACCATGTATGTCTTAATAAGGATCACACTTATAATTAGGAATTAAGTGGTAGTATACTCATTGTTAATCTAATATTTAATTGATCTACCAAGATTCCCTTGTTGCACACTACATGGCCTAAAAGAACACCAAATGGTGTAAAAATAAACATTTTTAAAATTAAGTGCAATCCTGAGCACTTTACATATTTACAAAATGAGTTTTAATTTGGATAAATTTTCTCAAAATAATTATAACACTACCCAATCATCCAAATATACCTCCAAAAATTCATGAATAAAGTCTTTGAATGCAGTTACTATGGCCTTGGAGAAAGCTGCAAGTGTAATCTTTAGACCAAATGGCATTACCTTGTATGCAAATGACCCCCATTCAATATAAAATGTCATCTCAATTATATCCTCAGCTAAAATGGGTATATGATGGTATCCACTAAATACATTAGTAAAATAACACACCTCATGTCCAGCTACAACTTTTAACACTTCATCAATAAATGGTATTAGAACTGGGTCATTAACACAAGCATCATTTAGGATGTGATAGTCTCCATAGATACAAATGTCACCCATTTTCTTTGGATGTGCAACCATAGGACTTACCCAGTCTACTTTTTCAATAGGAAATATTATTTCTACATTTTTCATGTGATCTAATTCAACTTTAACCTTCATCTTCATATTAGGATTGAGATGATGAGGCCTTTTCTTAATAGGTCATGTACTTTTATTGAGTTATATATGTATTTACCTTAAATAATAACCGACCACTTTGACTTATGAAAAAGTAGGTACAAATACATTTTTGTAATCCCAGAGAAGTTTCAATGCTTCTAAAATGTCTTGTTATTCTGAATAGACCCACATGTGTTAATGTTGGAGATGTTTCAGACCCAATATTCACAATTTATTCCTTTAGAGGTTCTTGACATACTTGTCATTCATCCTCCAAAATGGATTGTATAATGACCCACTCACCCTCTTTTTCTAGAAATTATATCTATCACAAATGATCTTCTTCAGCTTCATCATCTAAAGGTTCAAGTAATATTTCATAATCTAGCTTAGGTTTGAAAAACTCTATGAGTTTTAAAGAATCCTCACTAACTAAATCAGGATCGTCAGGAGACTCTTCTTGAATACGATGGCAAGGTTGGATTTCCATCTTATTTTTTTCTCTATACATATTATCCATAGTTATGACATTAACGAGATCCTAGGCATCTTTTTGAATATGATTAACTTACATGGTAACAACATCAATAATTTCATGATCATCTATTTCCTCTAGATATGAAACTTGGTTATTACATAGATCTTCTGCTCATCCATGGCAAAGAAATGTTTTCATATTTTGTAATTCACTACTCATAAGAGGATTGTCACTCTCAAATACAAAAGTTTGAATAAAATCATTTTGCAACTAGATCCATTGTTGTATCTCTTTGTAGCATTCTTGATGAATGTACCAAGTAATAGGCAAAACCCCCAATGTGTAAATAAAATAATGGGTCTAGTACTTCAAATTAATCTCTTCGGTCATCCATATTTAAATGCACTATTGAACATGGTTTTGAGGACTTTCTCCTTCATGGAATATAGGCCATTATTTTCTTGCTTCCTCTAGTAATTGAAACTATGCGATAAGCAACTCACACACTTTTGCCCATGTATTACTACCACTATGATGTGCTACCCACTAGTTAGTTGCTACTCATTTTAATGCATAATTAAGGGAGATTACCCTTTAATTTTCCTTTGGTATATGCATTTAAAACCATAAAATAAAATTTCTAATGTTTTTAGTGGCAAAATACTGAGGAATTTGATGATCAATTACATAAACTATGCACAAATGTTTAAGCTCATGATTATTTCAATCCCAATTGAGAATATAAGTATCAGAATCATCACTTATAGAAGAATCCTGATCCCATGGAATTATACCTTTAGGAGTATGTTCAATATAATCATTTTTCATAGAACCCACTTGATATAAATTCTCTATATCAAACTATGTAGGTGAATGAATAGACAAAAATTGAACTTCATAGTATTCTTCTATAGAGATATTTAAAGATTTTAAGGGACACTTACCACACAATTTGTTAGCTATTAACTCTTATAAAAAATATTTGTACTAATTAATTGGTATATGGCATTGTATATCAGGTATACTTTGTATCACAGTTCACATCTAGCTATTGCCTTTCACTACATAGGGAAAATTAGGTTCCCTAGGAATTATGTAAGGTTTGACACATCTATTAAGAGGAATGATGATTATATGATTATATTGGTGCAAATCTATTTGATTCATTACTATGTTGATGGTCATCTTTCCATCATAGGCCCACTTTTTACCCAACAAATTAGGGTAATGTGTTTCATCTATCTTCATGTCTATTACTTCAAAATCACCATGTAGAGTTAGCTTTGTGACTTTAGTCTCTACATATTCCAATCATCCTATAGGCTCTACCCTACCATAGTCCACCAGAATAAGGGTTACATAGTTGTAACTTAAATTTGGTCTTCTAATTACCTCCCAAGTAGATCATGGGATCACATTCACTATGTTTCCAAAATCAAACATAGTGTTTGGTATCTCATACCCTATTATCTCAATATCAACCCTAGCATCAACATCCCATGGTTTATTTGTCTTAACATACCAAACCATCTTCTCATGCCTTTTTTCCCCCTTCTATGCACATTATATTAGGTTGTGAAAGAGATTAGTGATATTTTATGATATGTCCTCATTTCATAGAGTATTAAACAATTTCATCAAATCTATCAATGTTGTTATGACCCCTTCTTATTTCATGATTTGCACAAATTTTCCATACATTTGCATGTTAAGTATAGCTTCATCTACTCCAACTAATTTTTTTTGTTGAATATTTTGTAGAATTTGTATGGCTTCCTTCATGAGTCCCTTATCCTTTACTAGTTATAGATAGGTATCTACTTTACCTTTTCATATTCCAAAATCAATTAGCATTTCTAAAGGAGGTAAACCTTGTTGTGCATGTTGTGTTCTTGCTACTTATTACATAAATAAATTATGGTTGGGCTCAAATCCAACTCAATTACACTCTAATTAGCTCTATCTCTACATTGTGTTTTTAAAATAGGGTAGTCATGAATATCATGTTGTTCAGATACTCGACAATATGTACAATAGGCTTGGCATTATGGATTGGTGGGGTAATCTTAATGTACATGATTAGATTACCCACATATGTAGCATCTAATATGTACATTAGGACAATTACCATGTCTTCAATTCACACCACCATGATATCCACCTCTAAATCTATCTCTATTCCCTTGATATCCCTAGCCATTTGCCTATTGTGTCCTAAATTTTGCTATAGTTTGCGGTAGATTCCACCCCTACTGGTACTATTGATAATCATAACCACCATATTGGGGTTGATTTATATGTGGATTTTATCTAGCTTGTTATGACTAAGGAATTACAAGATTCTAGGTAGATTGATAAGCATAATGTAGTGGTTTTGTAGCTTGAACTTTAGTAGCTAATCCTTGTGGTTGAAATGGTTGTGCATTTTGTGCCCATGCTAACCCATCCTATGCTACACTAGTGGGATTGGTTTCTACTCTTGTAGTGTTTTTTGATCATGTTGGTTCTTGTTGTGTAACTACTATGAAAACATTATTAGTAATGTATTCCTTTAATTCTTATATAACCCTACAATCTTTGTCTTCATGATTCATAGAATTATGAAATTTATTGTACATACTTTGTGGCTTTATTACATATTATTGTAATAAATGACAATGAGCAGTTGAGTTTCCCACTGTGACAGATGTCACAAAACTCCATATGTAATTTTGGACATTCATTCCTATGGTGGCATTCTTTTCCACACTCAATACACCATATACCAATTCTAGGTCATTTAGTAGTATTGTATGGAGTCTCTAACCTCTATAATATAGCTTGATATGTGATTTATAGCTATGTTTTACTCTCTATCAGAGTATCATAGTATTTTATTTCATCCACTCTTACTACCATTATTTTGGGTTTTGTTTTATTAATGAACTCGGTGTGTGTTATTACAAACTGGATCTTTGGTTGCAATCCTTCAACAAACCAAGTGGCCTTATAATTATCTTCTAGAGCAAACTTGACATTGTTAACCACATCAAAAAAAATTTAGTCATAATTGAATAGTTTCCCTTAGAGCTTGATGGATTTTTTTGAGGTCTTGTATGGTTTGGCCTGTACTTTTCTTAACCTTAAACTCTATGACCAACCATTTTTTCACATCATCTAAACTTGTTGTTCCTGATCCTGTACAAAACATGAAATCCAATGCTCTTTGAGACAAGTCACCAATAATCTCATATTTTCATTAGCAATGCCTTCAGATTACTATTTCATGTCACACATAGGTATGTATTGGTTTGGATCCACAGTTCCATCATATGTAGCTAGTATGATAAAGGTTCCCAGTTGTAAAGCCATTCTCCCTAGGTTTGGTTTTAAAGGAAAATTTATCTTTGATCCTCTAGATGGTGGTAATTGTGGACATCCAATTCCTAACACCATTTGTGTTGAAATTGTCAATCTTACTCAAATTGTACTCAAATACACATTTTAGGTCAAAATCCATAAAACACCCTAAATGGTTCAAACTTGTCACTTACAAGTGCAAATTTAGGTCAAAGTATCCCTAAATAGGGAAATGCATTTTATGGGCTAGCTAACTTTGATTAGATCATTTTGAGTCAAAATGATAATTTCACCATTTAGTGCTCTAGATCACTCTTTTCTTCAAACTCATTGGTACACATCACGTACCTTTGTTATTTGGTGTTGGCAAGATCCTAAATGGGAATATAGCTCCAATGCATCTAACATCACCTTCCAGTTCCTCCCCAATTAAATTATGATCTAGTAATATAAATTTTTGACCATTTTCATTAATTATGCATCAATTTTCAAAGAATTGCACTAAACTTGATTAAATGTACTTAAGATAATTAATCTAATTTAAGAGCTTAAGTAAGAATTCCATAGATCTTTTTGAATATCTCATTATTGGAATTTGATTTTGAATATCTACATCACCTAGTGACATCATCTATGGGGTGGCATCCATGAAGCTTTAAGTACATAAAATATCAGGATTATGGGTCACCCATGCCTAGTTAATGCCTCACATGCCTCTTTAATGCTTATTTATCTTGAAGATATTCATGATTTTAATTCCAAATATTAGGATTATCCATGGTCACACATCTCAATCTTGAGATGGATGGTCATGGTTGATCATGACCAATCTCAGCAATATATAAATAGAGAGGCCATGGACATGAATTAAAAATGCTTGAATATTGCAAAGTTATAGTGTTAAATTGTTTCCACAATCATTTGCATTTGATCATTAATTTTGTTTGTAAGCTTAGTTGATAGGCTAGTTTAGTGATTTGGAATCATGAGCCTAGGTTTTATGTAGTGTTCTTGAGACATTGGAGGAGCTTACCACCATTCTTGACAAAGGTAGGGATGCTTCATCAAGGGAAAACATGATTTTGAGCCACATAGGTATGGTAAATCCATTTGGGAAGGTAATATGATGTTGTTTTCTTTCATTTGTCTTTTTCTATCCTTTGTAATTCCCATAGGAATAGATAGGCTTATTTAGTTAGTTCTTTATGCATTTTTCATTATTTATGGACTAATGCTTAACTAACTTACTTTGTAATGCTCTCTACATCTTGGCACACCGGATGGGACTAGATGAATCTCACACCAAAAAAAGATCATTTTCCAACTTTAAAATATTCATTTGGACCTTTAAAACTCTTGAAAATTGATTTTCTAACTTTATTTTTCCATTTTTATTTACCACAATTTTACATAGTAACCAACATTAGCAGGTAAGATCGACATAGGTTGCATATCTTAACCGACGTCAGTTATTAAAACTGACATCAGTTGTATAAATGTCATCGATCACATTGGTGTAATCAATGTCAGTTGGATAATCGACATCATTTATAAAATGTCACCATCGTCATTTATAGAAACTAACGTCAGTCACTATGTTTTTTCTTAAAACACAGACCTAAGAGCTCTTTTTCTAAAGTTCATTATTTCAAAACAAAAAGAGCTTCAAAGTTGAAGGACATGTTGATATTTTTAATGTAGGACCAAACTTGATATTTGTTAAAAACATGTTTTAATTTGCCTTTTTCATGTTTAAAAATCAATTAGGAACTTTTTTTTGGTGTTTAATGAAAAATTTAGATGCTTAGATGAATGTTTTCAAAGTTCACAATCTTAAGACCAAGGGGTCAAATGAACACCACCAAATATTTCATTTGGGCTTAAAATTGAACACACTTGTCAATTTTTGTTTGCAATAGTTATTTAATTAGATCTTGTTTAGAAAAAAGAGTAATGTTGCATTGATGCTCTTCTATTTATCCCCTTTAAGGAACCCTTAGAATCAAATGAGCCATTCCTATTGCAAAATAGCCTAGTCCAAGGCTTAGAAATAATGTCATGTAAATCACTCCCCAAAAACTCATCAAAGTTTGGGTGACCTTGAAAATGACCCTAACATATTTCTATTTCATGCTTTATCTATTTTTATGAAGACATGGATTACGAGGGGGACATCATTACCTCTCACGAGTTTTTTAGGGAAGCTTTGACCCAAGGTTTCACCTCTCAACATTGACTTCATTTTACTCCTTTAGAGTTGCACATGAGATGTATCTGTATTTGGACATTACACTACACTAAGCGAATAGTAGGATGTAGTGGTTGTAAAAAGGACTAGACCTTTTTACAACTAGCCAATGCCATTATCACCCAATTTTTTGGCACATCTTTTGCATAATTTTTTGTGAAATTAATTACATAATTGATTCCCCTAGAATGATCAAAAACTTGCTAGTTTAGTAGACCCCATTTTGTCATAGCCTTGCTTGGATTTGGACGATTATACTTAGTATATTTTGGTCATTATTTTCTTGGTATGCTTTGAGGTTAAAACTTGTTTATTTGTTCATAATCCATATCAAAATCATGTATTTGAGTTAATAAGGGTAGAATTATGCTACCCAAATCATGTCAAATCTTTTTTGCCTTTAATTCTTTAAATCGTAAAAATTAACCACATCATTCGAGCATGCTTATGCTGTTAGGCTACTAAATTTGTTTCAATAACTTGTTTACCATTGTATCAAAAACCATTTGTTTTAAACCATGTCATATATATTATTTGGACCTTATTTATTCATCTTTATGATGTCTTCTCTTATCTAGCTTATTTGGTCCAATCCTAGTCTTCAACATTGTATTTTAAATTAACCTTGTCAAGTTTAGATCCAAACATTGATTGATTTCTATTTAGGCCTCAATTCATGGGGTTGGTACATAGATATTTTTCTTTTGGGTTGCATAGCTTTGGTTAAATGATTACCTAATTTTGAACACTATTGATTGTTTGTTTGTTTGAGTGCCTATCCTCATCATTTTTTTTTGTGTGACTTTATTTGGGAAAACACAATCTTTCTTCAAAACCCTTTGATGTTAGACATTTGACGTTAGGCTATTTTATTCCAAATCTCAACACAAACTACTTTTAAGATGTAAATTCACCCTTTCAACCAAGGTTGAACCTTTTATCTTTTAGACATCACTAATTAGATTTTTTAGAACTTTAAGTCTTTCTATTTTTGTAGCTTTCTTCATTAAATATAGATATGTATAGCTACACTTATGGTGCATTCATGGATAAACCAACTTATGATAGAATGGCCACGCAAAATGACTTTTATGTCTTTACTCAAGATCCCTATAGTGATAGTATGATTTATGACACGTAGTTCTATCCACCTCATAAAAATCAATCATGGGAACATAGTCAAGATCCAATTTATGATCCAAATCATGATTGGAATGATTAGGTTTATTAGGAAGACTTAGATGCTTTAGCTTGTGTAAGTAATCAGACTCCACAAAATACCAAGATCACCATTTTAGGACCTCTTCCTTTGGTTTACACAAGTAACCAAAATAAGAAGCATCTATTCATTACCATTTTAGGACCTCATCCTATGGTTTACATGAGCAAACAAACAAAGATGCATCCATTCATCACCATTTTAGGACCTCCTCCTTTGGTTTGCACAAGCCACCAAACTAAAAAGCATCCAGTTGTTACCATTCTTGGCCCATCACTAGTTTTTGATGAACCTATTGTTGAAGAACCTCCATTTGATGAACTAATTTTCTTTATCCCCTCTCTAATAGTCTAATCTTTGGAGAGTCCATTATTTAACCACAAACCATTGTTCTCACTAAACCAAATTTTCTCTACTTTAAAAATTCTATGTTGATCTTTGAGCCTAAACAAGAACCACTACCTCTTCAAAAGCCATCTCAAGAGGATCAAATCAAAATTGATCCTTTGTAACCAATCGTGAACCAAAACCAAAATGTGAATATTGAAACACCCATTTCTGACAAGATAAATTGTGATAAGTTACCAATTCATATGTTACCTATTTTTAAATAACCTCATTTCCTTGATAAGCCAATCTCAGTCAAGTTATCTCTTGATATTTTCCCACTTGTTGAGGAGTCTCACTTTGACAGACATGATTTTATCGAGACGTCTCTTGAGTAGTTCCCTCTTTTTGAATGGCTTCACTTAAATGAGTCAGTCTATGTTGAACCCTTCCAAGATGAATCAATTTTTATTGAGCCCATTATGCCATCATAGGCCATTACTTATCAAAAAATTAGTATTTAATAGAACATTATCAAAACAACCATATCAGATGAAGAAGCAATAGTAGAGTCAGGTTCCATTTTTGAATTGACATTGGATTTAGCATCAAAAATAGAAACAACATTAGTTTTGACATTGGATTTAGAGTCCCTTGGTTTGGAATCAGAGTAAAAAATAGATTATAATATTTTTTGTTACAACATTGGTTATAATTTCCTTGTAAATCAATTTAAATATATTTGTGATCCTTCTACATTTTTTTAGGATGATTACTTCAACATCGACACAAGTTATCCTACTGTCTTCTATGAAGATTATTTTTCCTTTCACCATCCCATTATTGCCACCCAACATAGCCATTACATTGATATTCCACCTACCATAAGTGTCAATTGGGATAGATAAAATCACACTTTGTTAAACTACATCCATGGTGACATAGCAGTTGAAGAATATCAAAGAGGCCAAGACAACATTCATGTAGTAGAAGAACACTCTCCTAGTGAAACATTTTTAGAGGCACTAGGATACAATCAAATTTTCAACTCAACATCTTCTAGTGCAACTATTTTTAAAGCACTAGAAGACAATCAAAGTTAAAAGTCAACGTTCCTTAGTGAAACCTTGTCAAAGGCACTACCGAACAATCAAGATAAATTTATTGGTAAAAACCTCATTCAGGCACTAATAGCTTAGCACAAAATTTCTTCACTACTTGATGAAGAAAAAATCAAAGATCAAATCAAAATAGCTTCCAATCTATAGCCTAATTAGATGGTAGTTACTCTCAAGATCAAACAACAAAAAAATATGGTGGTCCTATCAAGAGAACAAGTCTTTGGCCCCACCAAAACTAAATTTATGTTGAATCTAACATCAACAACATTACATTTCACTAAAAGTATTGATATTTATTTATTTCCCCACCATTATACATTCTATTTCACAATCAAGCCTACCATCCATTATTTGTCCCTATTTACCACCCATTGTCACACTTTTCTTTGTAGAGACTACAAAGATACCTTATCTTGACATTTGAAGGAATCAAAATCAATGGCCAATGAAGATCATGAACACATTATTAAGATCCAGATCATCAAAAATTTCTTAATATATTAGTTTTTTAGATGAGGTGTGGGCTAGCAATTAACATAATCAAGTATTTTATTTTTATCATTTTTTGATTAGGATGTGCATCTCTCCATCAACAGGAACAATAAAATCAAAAACCACACCCAAGCCAAAAACATGTACCATGCCATTGCCATTATTACATATCCATTTGCCATTATTGTAGATTCCTACCATTCACCCCATCGCTTAGGGGAAACCCTCTTACCATTTTAACCCAATTTATAAAACCATCATTATCCTAAGAAAGATCATTTCATTATACCATTTCCATTCCTATCTAGACCAAAGCCTATTTTTAGTCATCCTACCCAATCCTATTTTGATCTTGGTTCATTTGGTTCTTCCTACACCTTTTCATGGGGGGGGGGGGATTCTGATCAAGTTTAAATAATGAATCCAATCTATATTTACAATGATAGTCTATGAAATTATTGTGATAGTTGATATGGCAAGATATCTTTCATCCTATATCCACATTTGTTTATGTGAACTTGATTATAACCACCTATGGGCAAATTAGTGTTTCACCAGTCTTGCTACTAATTGTAACTACCTATAGGCAAATTAGTATCATTGGCCTATGTCATTGTATCCTAGTTATAACTAACTATGGGAAAACTAGGGGAAAAACCTGTTTATCATGCATTATTGCATCACCTTACCATTACTATTTTCATTTGACTGGTTATTTATTGAATTTGAGAACTTGTTGGGACCTAGATGGTTTTTATTTACCTTTTTTGTGGATGTAATTACTATGACTTGAGGTCATTTCAAGACTATGTGGGTCATGTTCAATTCATTTTGAGGTCACCTTAGTCCCCATTTCTATATGCTCTCACCATTTTGTGAGAAACCTAAGCCTTACTCTCATCGCTTTGCAAGCATGGGTTATTGTAACTAGCTTAGCTATCTTATTGGAACCTCTACTCTTAGGACATGCATCTCCTTGATTAGATGGTTCCACCTTGTGCATATTTTATTCTAAAAACACCAAAAACATTAAAATTACTTTGAAATTACCAAAAACATTAGAACATGATCCACAAAAAGATAAAAACATTGTTCTCATGATTCTATACATTTGTACATTCCCATTATACCATGCTACCCTCTTTCCATTTTGTAAGCATAGAAACACATGTTCATTTCATCTTGTCCCACACACTTACCATTTTGCAAAATCATTCTTTTTCATCTCATCAGGTTCTTGTTTGCTAGACCATTCTCATTTATTTGTCATATCTTCTATTTCTTATATAAAATTAATCAAGCTGATCTAATCATCATTTTTCTATTATCCCATTTCCTGGGAGAACTACATTTGGCCTAATAGGTTCATGTTATAACATGCATCTATGGATCTATGTAGGTAGCATCCACTTGTCTTATACATTTAGAGTCAGCTCAGTCAGCCCCTTCCTTTTCTTTTCTTCCCCCATTTCTTCTATCATTGTTCCTCTTTAATTAGGGAACAATTATCATGTCATTGTTCTTTGTTATGGTGTGGTGGAAAGCAATGCCTCTACCACACATGCATGAACATTTGTCTTTAAACTGCACTAACTTGGTTTTTGTTTGTGTGTGTTTATTTGAGTTTTTTTTTTTTTTTTTTTTGTGTTTTATTGGTGTTTTGTTGTTCTTTTTCACCTCTCCTTTTATTTCTTCTCTTTTTTCTTACTTCTTGTCTCATCTTGGTCTTGTGTTTCCTTGTTTGGTTTTTTGCTTATCTCTTTTATGTTTTAGAACATTTTGATGATTCACATGGATATCGATTGTTTATATCTTGATCTTATGCTATTATGTTGTTCTTGAACCATTTTATTTATTTGATTGTTTTTGGTGTGTTGTTTTTTTATTTGAGTTTGCTTTTCTCTTTTGTGTTCAAAAATTCCTTAATGGTCCACATGGATCTTGATAATTCATATCTTGGTCTCATGTTGTTAAGACATTCTTGAATTTTGTCTTTAAACATTTTTGTTCATACTTAAGTCTTAAGATCATTTCTTGATTTCAAGTTAGGTTCATTTATGTTTATCTTTTTCCTTTTTTTTTTGCTTTTTTGTTTAAATGTAAATCACTATAACTCTGGTTTTGGTCATTGTTTTACCATTATCATTAGTTATAGGTATTCACATTTGAACTAGCTTAGTTCAATTGGAATATTATGTCATGCTAAGTTATTCATAATTATGATGCTTAATTTTTTTTCTATAGCAAGTACTTTGTGCTCAAGTCTCAACATCTTAATGTCAACATCAACTCTGATGAATGATTCTCAAGAACACTTTGCAAAACCTAAGCTCATGCTATGAAATTAGGCTTCTAGGTAATATGCATTTTAGGCTTCTTTATCTATGCTTAGATTTGCATCTCTTTTAATACATTGTGATTCTAATCAATTCTTGGTCATTTTTCATCACTTCTCATTCCATTCCCTCCCAAACTTGGGTGAATGACATTAGATTGAAGTTCATGTTTGAATATGAGTCCATGGAACTATGTAGGCAATGGTAAATTTCTATTGAGCTAAGCTTGGATATCTCCATTCTTATTTTCATCTCTCTTATCACTTTGTGCATACTCATATGCTTGGTTTTATATGGCTTTCTAAGCTATTACACCATCACATGTACATTTTCACCTACTCACTTTAACCTATCTTTCGGGTTATATCCTTGAGATGTTTTGCTTGCTAATTACCCATGTGGGGGAAAAACATCTGAACCATGTCTGAATCAAATCAGATATATAGGGGGAAAATAATTATTTATTCTTTATCAATGATCAAAATTCACCCTACTAGGGCAAAACTATTTTATCACGATCAAATATGTTCTACTAGAGCAGTTATTATTATATTCTCTTTGAAGACCCCATTCTAGTGGTGCTTCCCTTCCTGAAGCATGAAATTCTCTCTATCCACATTAAAGCCCATGATGGAAATATTTTAGTGTGAAACTTGTCTCGGGATTGATCAATGCCTTAAGCGTACATCTTATACTCTCAAATTGGGTACATTTAAAGTGTGTCCCTTACATTTATGGATTGTATATTTCCCATGCCCCCTATCTCTGGGGCCTATTATACTTCTCATTATATTTTGATCATTGATGGTAATCACATGTGAAAGCATTAAATCATCTGGATGTGATATATTCCATGGGTTAACCTCTCACTTTCTCTCTCTTTTTGAGAGTCCATCCTTCTCTTTCATCCTAGTATGTCTTCTCAAGGGGGCATCATGGGTGAATTCCAATTTCTTCTTGAAAACTCTTTTCTCTAAAAATATGTTTCTTCATTTGAATGTCTCGCTACGCCTTCTCAAATAGGGGAAAAATGTAGACATCTAATTCCTAACACCATTTGTGTTGAAATTGTCAATCTTACTCGAATTGCACTCAAATGTGTATTTTAGGTCAAAATCCATAAAATGCCCTAAATCATTCAGACTTGTCAATTACAAGTGCTAGTTTAGGTTAAAGTATCCCTAAATAGGGAAATGCATTTTATGGGTAGCTAACTTTGATTAGATCATTTCGATTCAAAATGATAATTTCACCATTTAGTGCTTTGAATCACTCTTTTCTTCTAATTCATTGGTACACATTACGTACCTTTGTTATTTTGTGTTGAAAACATCCTAAATGAGAATAAATCTCTAACACATCTAACATCACCTTCCATTTCTTCTCCAGTCAAATTATGATCCAGTAATATGACTTTTTGACCATTTTGATTAATTATGAACCAATTTCCAAAGAATTACACTAAACTTGATTAAACTTAATTAAGCTAATTAATCCAATTTAAGATATTAAGTAAGAATTCCATAGATCTTTTTTAATATCTCATTATTAGAAATTTATTTTAAATATCTACATCACCTAGTGACATCATTTATGGGGTGGCATCCATCAAGCCATAAGTGCATAAAATATTAGGATTATGGGTCACCCATGCCTAGTTAATGTCTCCCATGCCTCTTTAATGGTTATTTATCTTGAGGATATTTATGAGTTTAATTCTAAATATTAGGATTATCCATGGCCACAAATATCAATCTTAAGATGGACGGTCATGGTTGATCCTGACCAATTTAAAAAATCTATAAATAGAAAGACCATGGACATGAATTAAAAAAGCTTGAATGTTGCAAAGTTATAATGTTAAATTGTTTCCACAATCCTTTACATTTGATCATTGATTTTATTTACAAGCTTCATTGATAGCCTATTTTATTGATTTGCAATCATGAGCCTAGGTTTTATGTAGTGTTCTTGAGACATTGGAGGAGTTTGCCACCATTGTTGACAAAGACAAGGATGCTTGATCAAGGGAAAACATGATTTTGAGCCACATGGGTATGGTGAATCCATTTAGGAAGGTAATACGATGTTGCTTTCTTTCATTTCTCTTTTGTTATCTTTTATAATTCCCATAGGAATAGATATGCTTAGTGAGTTAGTTTTTTATGTATTTTTCATTATTTATGGACTAATGCTTGACTAACTTGCTTTGTAATCCTTTCTACAGTAATTATGGTGCTAATGATGCCTTAATTTATGGAATAGATACTTGAGAACTTATTGGTTTTGTCACTTAAGGAGGAGAGATCACTGGTGGTGTTTGTGGTGATGATCTTGTAAACCCAGTGGGACTATCCCCAATTACTAGTGTGTTTGTAGACAATGGGAAACCTTGAAAAAATATAAAATATTCATGAGATCATAGAGGTGATGGAGATCACTCAGGCAATAAAAATGCCTCTGACTCATCTTTGGTATCCATAATTATGTCTATTTGTGTTTTATTCTCTGTAGAAAAAAATTAAAATCTATGATACCCAATCAAAAAATTGTTCAATCATTAAAGGATTAGTCAAATTAGTCACTACCTCTCTTAAATAATTATTCTGTGATTTAGTGAATCCTTGTGTGGATTTTTCAAAATTGGAATCTACTAATTCTTTGATACTTCTTCTTGATTCCTTGATCTCCTTATCTCTCTAACTTTCAAATCTCTATAGATGGATGTAAATAAAGGTATTTATATATAATATGGACTTGAGGGATGTGTGTTATAGTGGTTAAACTTCTCTTTGTCAAATTATTCTTATGAAAAAATTCAAACTAGTATTGTGCCTTCTATTAACTAGACCTCCATAATCAAGCAACTCTCTTGTGAAGAAGATAGGTGTCTCCTTGAGTGACTGTGATCTAATATTTTATAATAAGCTACCTTTCATGATTCCCTTTACTTTATTGACATCCTCTAATTGTGTCTTCACTTGCTTCTCATTCTTGGTACTCCTTAGTTCTTCTCACTCATCGAATCTTTTCTCTCTGATTATTTCATCAACTCATTCTTCCTCCTTTTGATCTCCTACAATTATTCAAACTCTACTCTTACTTCTACCTCTACCTCTACTCATAATCACTCATGAAGTTCCTAATATATTCCACCTATTTTACTATCACAATTCTCACTCTATATCTGCAAGCTTCTTTCAGTCCTTTTCATTTAAACTCCTCATTTAGTTGTTACATGCCAACTTTATTGATTAAATTTGCACTATCTCACATCTTGATCGTACACATCCCCATAGCTCTCAAAAGACTACTCCATCATGAATGGGTAGGGAGATAAAAATATTTTAATGGCCAACATCTTAAGAAGAATTTGTATTATTTGTATAATCTTTCCTCTAGTCCCCTATACAACTAAGTCTTATATGGCTTCAAAAGCAACATAACCACAAACTACAAATTCTATTATATATCCCTCTAAAGTAGTTTGTATCCAATGATCAATTACATGGGTCTAAGAAACCTCCAAGTTTTATAGTATTTTAATTAGATCATCAATCCACTAAATTTATAATGCAAATCTATTTTGTAAATAAAAATGTTCTAATCTCACCAGCCATGAAACAAGTAGGCTAAAAAAATTGCACTAGAAGATTTTATGTACATCAACATATAGATGATGCTCTATGAGTTACTTTTTAGTTCACCCTATCCTTCCTTCCTCTTCATGTGCAAACCCATATATTTTTTGATCAAAACTCAACTCATAAGACAAATCGATTTTCTAGAATAGCTCAAAACCCTATAATCTCAAAATAAATAGAGTCAACAAACCTCCTTCTAGTCAACGTCCACCTCTAAAAATTATTAAACACCTGGAGATAACCATTACATACTTTTGGACCAAGATTTGAGCTTCCACATTTTTACGAACCCATACATCCTATAACCCATTTTAGGTGTGCTTGTCCTTAAGCCAAAACTGAGAAAATAGAGAGCACTCAAAAATATTCAATTTGACTTCAACATACCTTCATACCACAAAACCACTTGGAGAAATCTATAATAAGGTCAACCAATCTTTCTAAGCATCAAAATATTCTTGGCATTTCATCAATCTCATTATGCCATATGGAAACACCCATTCTGACCCTACATAAAATATCCTTTACAAACCTCTATAACAAGCTCATGAACTAATTTCTCCTCTTAACCAATGACCTAATATTAACATAATTCTTGACAACATAGGATCACCAATTCTATACCAAAATAGTTTTGGTCTAAAAGACCAATCAAAATCAACATACCTCTGTACTAATTTTTCATTATGATCTTGAGTACACAAACTTGATTCTCTACAATAAATATGTCTCCTAAGAAGCATAGGTAAAGACACCCTACTTCATAATGTCCTAAAATAGTTTGAAACTATGAGTTTCTGACAACTACTCATATTCCATCTCTTCCTTGGTCATCTGATACTTATAGTTCTTATTTTTAGGATTAAGACAAAAAAATCACTCATCCACTAAAACATTCTCCTTTTCTTATATGATTCTATTTATAATACATGGAGATAACATAAACTCATGGCATACCTTTTCATCTAAAGAATCTACCTTGCAATTTGGAACCTCATCACTAGGCACAGGCAATTGATGTTTTTTTCATGAAACTTGTTTAGAAACAAAAAAATGTTCCCTTGGATCCATACACACCTCAGAACTATCCTCAACTAGTACCTTGGTCTTCTCCTTGAGCTTGGTCTCTTAATTCTTTTCTTTAGACTTGTTAACAAATACAGTCAACAAAAACTCTTATCTTTCCTTCATTTTTGTCATGGTAAACAAACCATTTTTGGACTCAGTCTAATCACTCTTAGAAGATTTATCATCCATTTTATTACCAACCTTATTCTTATCTATAGTAATTTTACTTTCTTGACTATTGAGCTTAAAATGATCTATAATACTTTCATCTATAGCAACTTTCTTATCGACCTTTTGACTAGTCTGATTATGAATTATAATCTTTGGTCTCCATAACCAAGAATGAACTTTATTATGCACAATGGAATATTCATGTGATTTGAGATACCTTGAGGACCTATTTACTCCACTTGGGCAAAAAATTGATATATGACCACTCTTATGACAATGGAAACAAATAACATCATTCGTACCTTTTGATAGATTTGAACTGTGATCAATCTTTGGATAAAAACTCCTTATATCATAGCTCCATGAATGTCCATAATTTGATGACTTACTTATATAATCCTTAGCTTTATGACCATACTTATTACATGTATAATAATGACCATGGAATAAACTAGCATACCTTGAAGCATTTTATTGTCTAATAGACCTTCTTGCATTGCTTTCAAAGCTTGCACTATCCTTGACATATTAAGGATTTTCATGCTTCTTTTTGGGCTTATTCATCTTTTATATCTTTATTTTGACCTTTTCATACTCAAATTTTAGGGAAAAAATATTAGTCTTCAATTGAACATATTCAACTTCTTTAGCTCTCATGCTTGAACATGCAACCTCTATCTAAATTCTAAGATATTGGATAGTCTTCTTATTCCTCTTAACTTCTTTAACCATGTCATCCTTAATTCTAAATTTTTGATCTTCAATATGACTAATATGTTCTTCAAGAAATTTTAAACATTAATCTCAACTGAAGATTTTATTTCCTCAACTGTTTAGCCATCTTTGTACCACTTAGGATCTCCTTCAAGATATTATGATTCCCCTAAAGGACCTACTTTGATACTAATTATTAGAGGTATAATCACTAATGGGGGGTGAATAAATGAGACAAAATAATCCTACTTCAATTTCAATCCTTTCAAACTCTTAATCAGTTATCATAAGCATTTCATGAAGCATACATATCATTCATATTAATGAACAAGAGAGAAAATGCAAGATCAAGCACATAACACATGACATATGTAGGAAACCCTCTTGGGTGAGAAAACCCACTAGAAGATGTAATTTAAATACTATCCTATAATAAAATAAACCAATTTAGGCCAACTACAACTGATCAAGGAACTGCTATTACTTATTTAGTGAAACTACAATCTCATAAGGTGTTAAAACACCTGTCTAGCTGAGAAACCACAACAACTAGAATTTTTTCAAGTTTCACCTTTAAAGGAGGATAAAAACCCTTAGATGTTGAGAAACCACAACAACATCTAATAATATAACATCTCCCAAACACTAATTTCATACCAATCTAATAGAGATACAAAGTATATCATCTCTCTTCAACTTTGCACACTCAATGCATCCAAAGCCACCTTTTGTGATCACTCTTAAATCCTCAACAATAATTATATCACCACATTAATAACATTAATAAATGATCATACACATATTCCACACTCTAAAATGTCTCTCAAATCAGCCACCAATCTCACATAGACAACATCTATCCTTCGCTCACACTCAAAGCATCCAAAACATCCTTTTGGATCACCCTAGACCTCTTCGCTCATCCTCAACCTAAAAGATCACTATTATGACATAAAAACATGAACCATATGTCATACACATATTACTCAATCTTATCTACTCATATACTCGGCACTCTCCCTCTCCTTTGCTACATAACTCTCACATGCACACACCTCTTTCAAGTCTAAAAACCATCACATTTGGTTTCACTATTTATAGAACATTAATGATCATCACCATATTATTAAGCCAATATATATGAATTATCTCTTAAGTATTATCTCAAATTTAGACACATCTCAATACCATCCTCAAAGGCTTTTGATAGCATTCATAGGTCACCCTTAATAAGCTACACCTTTTAATTAGGCCCTTGTAGCCCTTATAGGTCTCATGGAGACCTATTCACCCATTTATAAATTCATCAAGAAAAACAAAAATATATAACCAATTTAAATTAAATAGATACAATCCACATGACCCTTTGACATTATAAAACTCTTACAATCACCATTGCACTCTTCTGTGCAAGTTAAATCAACTCAAACATTAGCCTTGTTCATAAGGACACCATGAATGAACACACTTTCAACTTATTAAAATTTTTAAATATTGTATACCAATTGTTAAATATTAAAAATTCCAAAAATATCATCCATAAGTAATATTCAACACTTTATATTATCTAATTCATCATGATACATCCAAATAACAACAAAAGAAGCTATAACAACCTTATTGAATTACTTACATAACATAGTTAATCACACAATCAAATTTGGAGCTCAATATCTTTGTTCTTAAATATTTTTAGATATATTTATCACATTTTTTGGATTTTCCATGGATTACTCTTCATCTTTTATTTTTACACCATCAACAAATACATCTTGGAACAAATGTTATGCCCAAAATACAGAGCACTAGTTTTTCCCTTTGTAAAATTTGAAAGTCAATGGTCATAGTTAAAGTTTGAATACCTTACCATCATCTTATGTAATTTATACTTATATAAATAATTAACCATCAATTTTATTATAAATATCTTAATCTTTAATGATGTTTAAATTCAAATAGGTTGACCACTTTGACTCTGTTCATGTCATTGATCTCAATCACATGATTAAATGTGAACTGTTAGATCCTTATCCTTTACCTTTACTCAGAATTAAACCTCAAATAGTTCTTACCATCTCATAACTTCCTAAAATCCTATAGTAAATGTGTTCCATATATCTCCTTGATATTTGATCAAACTTCACCTTTTGAAAAACTAACAATGTATAGGAACCATTATAATCTATCTAAGAATATAATTTTGAACCTCATTAAATTTTATTTCACTTAGATGCATGATCTAAGATTTGAAACAAAATATAACCTTTAATATGGTAATAAAACCATATATCAAGCTATTACTAAAACCTTCATACATGTGAGATATAATTACATTAATATGCCTACTCAGATTTTCAACCATAGAGCTAACTCTACCTAGAAATGCAAGGAAGGCCAACTTTTCACATGTATATCTTTTGATGTGCTTCATCACATGTCCTAAAATTAAGTGAATAGTAACTAGGTGAAAAAATTTAAAAAAAACCCATATGACCATTTCCTCTTTAAACCTTCACATGTGCAAAATATAACATCATCAAACTACTTACTCGAATCTATTTGAACTAAGAAAACATAGTCAAACTACATGGGAGGTCAACTTTGCACTTGCATATCTTTTGTTGTGCTTCATAACATGACCTAAACATTAGTGCATAATAAATAGAAAAAAAATTAATAGACCCATATGATCAAATATTTATGAAAATTCCACATTTTTAAAATATGACTACATCAATATGCTCACTTATCTCTACTTGAGCTCCTTTAAAAATTTGGCTAAGTATGGAAACTTAGTGAATTCAATTTGAGAATCCAAATTTGCACCCACATACCTTTAGTTACACTTAGTTGCATGATGTAAATATTGAACCATGAAAACTTGGGACTAATGTGATCACAACCATATGACTAAGTCCCCTTGACTCATCCACACGTGTGAATGCTAACATCATCAATCTGCTCTCTCAAATTTCTCTACAACTAGACCCAAAAGGTATAGATGAAAACTATGGACTACCAAATGAATTATACTCATGCACATAAGAAATAAAAGCATATAAGACCTCTTATGGGACCTTTTTCACATCCTAAAATCATCATATTCATCCCTAATCATATCTAACCATGCCAAAATTGAAGATCAACCAAGCCTCCTTCAATCATACTAGGAAAAACACATTGCACAATTTGTCATTGCCATTTAGACTATCAAGGCACTTCATCCACTCACTTGGACACCTCTATGACATCATCATGACATAATTAATTACTTTACAACACCATACACTTATATTTGAGTCTTTTCAAGGTTATTCTTAGGTCTTTAGTGGTCTTATAGACTATTTTATCTTTTCAAACTCCAACATCACTACAAAGTATTTCATCTTATTTAGTAGGTCTGACTATGTGTGTGAAGAGTCTCTCAGCTATAAGTGAAGATTGATATAATTATTTAAACATCAAGATTTTAACTTGGACTTCTCAATTAGGCCACTTAGATTTTGATAGAATTTTAAATTCATGAATGTTTCTTCTCATTCAATTTAGTCTTATGTAGACTCATTAACACCATCTTTCTTGTAAAGCTAACTATCTCCATTAGGCCTACAGGTCTAGTTAAAGGGTAAATGGTAGGTTTACAATGGAATAATTAACTTAAATTTATTACAAACACTTTAAAAATATCTACACTCAGTTTCCACCCATGCCAAGTTAATTTAACCTCATTTCCTTAAGCAAAACTCATCTTATTTCAAGTGAAAAGGGGCCTACAAGTCTACATACCTATACGTCTACCTCTTGGTCATTTTATGCCTCTCCAACTTGTATATTTTAATTATATTGACTTTGAAGACACATTTATATATGTATTATAACCTTATCCAATAGGTTTTTACCTTCAAATCATGATATCAAACTGTATTTCTACCTTTTCAATCAACACTGTATAAGCAAGGGTAGAACACAGTCCTTAACATAAGACCACTATATTTTTACATTATATATATGTTTTTTAAAGGGTTTTAAATTAAATTAAAGGTTATTTGATGCATATAATAATACAAAATACACTATCAACCTTCCATATACCTATGAAAATGTAGAGTTAGACCCTTTAAAACTATTATTGTACATGCAGCCTCATAATATAGTCTTCAAAGTGAACATGAATGCCATTGGTGGATTTGATGTTGGAATGAATAATAGAGCCATTAATTAACTTATAATTTCATTATGATCATTAAAACATTAATAAATACCTTCATTTCACCCCTTCAAAAGTTGCAAACCCTAGAGTAAATAGAGACCATGATAGTCAAATTTATAGACTATGCAAAATGGAGGTTTCATGCCAAATTGAGGCCACACATGCCAAAAAAGTGTTGGATAATTTTATGAGAGTTACTTTTAGACTTTTTAGGATCATTAAAAACTAATCATATTCTTCAACGAGTTCATTCATTCACTTGAGATGCCTGAAACTAACCCTATCATAGTTTTACACCTTAAAAAAACACCTTCACTCCTTAATAATTATTCATAAATATAATGACATAAATCCAAAATAAATTAAACTAATTGATATTCCATATTTATCACCAACTTTGGTCAAAATATTAGACTCTAACTCCACATGGACGGCCTGTACCATTCACTTGAAAATGGTCATCATGAGCTTGTGAAGAGATCGATGAGAGAGAGAAAGAGTATTCTACCTTATTGAGACCTTTGAAAGCTTATTGAGGGTTAATATGTCTTTTGAAATATTAAGGGACATTATAAAACTATTTTTACCTACAAGTGAACTCAACAAGTTTGTACAAGTGTATTATGTTCCCTTCTTTGGGGTTGAAACTCAAGATTCTAGCCATTTTTTAGCATCTTGACATATAGGGAAGTTGTATAATTGATCCAAGGAACTTTTAATTATATTTTAATGTATTTTTTTGACATTTGTGATATTTTACACACATTAGAGTTATCAAATATCCCTTTTTACCTCATAAAACATTACCTTTAAGTTAAAAAAAGAACCTTAACTTTTCCAAAACATCATAAAATGTTTATGCAAGTTGGTTAAGTCATAAAAATAATTAAAAATAAACCTAAGGACCTATGACACATATTTACTAACTCGTATTGCTCCATGACATGACTATATTACTACAAGATGAAAACAATACATTAACTTCTTCAAATAAACCTTAAACTTTGCTAATGCGACCTTATAAAGACTATTTGAAGACCATTATGGCATGAAAAGGACTATGAAAAAGTTTATCAAGACATGAAAATCAAGTTTTCACCTATAAGGGTTGACATTTTAACATTAGGGGTCAAAATTAGTCAATAAATTGGTGATTCATAAGGGTAGCATGCATGTTATGCTAAATAGACTAGTAACCTTGTCTTTCCATTGGGAAATGGAGTCATTTTCACTGAGATTTAGACCAGACCAGACCTTGAATATGAAAAAATAAACTGATTTGACCTAAAAACCACACAAAACAAGGACAACACACACAAATCAATAATCAAGACACACACATGTGTTAGCTAAGTACTTAGGTAACACAACAAATAACATAAGTAAAATAATTTATACAACTGACCTAAACTTTTATTCTTCCTCCTGGGTAAAAGGAGAATATTATTGGATCCTTTACCCCATGAGATGAAAAATAACATGAGGTGATATAATTCTCAGACCTTGGTCTTGTTGTCTTCATGCTTTAGTTGAATTACACCCCTCTTGACATGATATCAAGTGAAGACATGTTTAAAAACTAATCACCTATGAACACATACTCATCTTGTGCTTCAATATTATTATCATATGCTCTCTTTATGTTTTAATTCAACTTGATAATGACTAATTATTGGTTCATAGGGGTAGCCTCAAACTTGGTATCTTGGATATTGTCACATTATCCTTCAAGAGGGAAGATAGCCTCAATATCATATTCAATAGGAGTTATAGGCCCATGGAGAGCCTAAAATTCATTGTAAACTTCCCAAAACTTCTATCATAGGTCCTCTTGGTCCATTAAGGTAGTATCAACCTTATCCTCTATTGACTTTTCCAATATAATCTCTTATTTATATTGAAGAATGTATTCATCATAGATTGCTCTATCATGGGATTTAAATTCCTAGTGGTGGTCTCCAAAACATATTGGATCACTAGGAACATTGCCTTATTCATCATCAAATTGAGCTTGTTCTCTTAGAGGTTCCAATTTTTCATAACCTTAATATTCTTTGAACATATGAAAATAGGTCTAGCACATATCCTTGAAATCTCCTTGAACCTGCCGATTTGGCTCAACAAGATCAATTAGCATGATGTTCCTCTCAAGAGCCTTTTATTTATATCTTTACCAACTTCTTCATTTTCCAAGGTATAAATATTAATAATGTATTCATAGGTAGTAAAACCTCATAAATATCATTCATTTCTTCATTCATGAAGACTAATTTTTGTTTATCTTCACTAAGAGGAGTACCAATGGTGAATTCCTAATCATAT
Organism: Torreya grandis; assembly: GCA_037957365.1. Classification (NCBI taxonomy): domain Eukaryota; kingdom Viridiplantae; phylum Streptophyta; class Pinopsida; order Cupressales; family Taxaceae; genus Torreya; species Torreya grandis. The sequence goes on along the minus strand of JARHVA010006116.1, from coordinate 933,900 downwards.
ACACTTGAATTATCTTTTTCACACACTTATTGAACTACACTTTCAAATATAACTTCTTATTCATTTGGTTCTCATAGGACATATTCCTCTTCAATAAGGGAGATGGTAGGAGGTTGATGGATAGGTTCATGAGTTGGAGAAGGAGTATGAGGTATGTTGGCTGGATCATGAAATGGTTTTGAAATGGAAGGTTATTTTAGGAAAGCCTTAAGGGAAAGTAAGTTCATTTGGTCTATAAATTATTCATTCCTGTCAACAACCACTTCATCTTTCTCATATCCTTCTTGAGGCTCTTTAATAGCTACAACATGATTTCTAACGTTCTCAACTAAGACGTCTTTCATGTTTTAAAAAACTTCTTGGATAGACATACAAGATGTAAAAGATAGGGGTTCTTGGGGAGAGAGTAATGGATCTTTAATAGGAAAAAGGATTTATTTTATTCCAATCTCTATATCTTATATCTCTTCCTCTTTCTTCATTTGTAACTCCAACTCATCAATTTAGTTGTCTATACTCTCTTGGAACAGATTTTATTGAAGGTGATTAGTGACTTCATGAGGATGATGAGAAAAATAATGTTCATATGGGATACAAGAGGGATATTAAAGAGGTCTTTGAGGGACTTTCACAAGTTTGGATTCTTCCTTGGCTTCAACTTCCCAATCTATGCTTGTCTCACCTTGATTACTCCATGATTTCACCACTTGATTCTAGCTTGGGGTCTTGAAAGAGTTATTTGGGGTTATTTAGGGATGTTTTGTAATCATGATCACTAGGGGGTGTATCATTTTCTAAAAACTTTCTTTGAATTCTTTCTTAGTATTCATGAGCCATCACATCAACACGTAGATCAAACAATGCATAAGCAATCACTCATACAAGCATGAAACAAGATTACACAAGACAACACATCATGTATGTGTTAAAACCTTAAGGGGAATAAAAATCATTAATATCTAAAAATGGAATATAGTACTATAGTCAAAACATCAAGTTTAGTGAAGCACCAAATTCACATGGAGTACCAACCCCAACTAGCCAAGCACCTACTTTATTAGGCTTTAAAAAACACCCAATTACAAGGAATAACCAAACCTCTAGATGAATAAGAAATAAATAATCCACATAATTTATTTGATCACCTTAATATCACTTTTTTTCTCAACCAATTAATGATTCCACCTCTTAAACTCTTCACACTCTTATCCCTCTCAAACTGCCTTCTAGACTTCTTTGCTCAACAAGCCTTCTTCTTTACTTGATTAGGTCATATACTCTTGATTTTCATACACATAACCTCTATAAAATATTCATCATAGTTTATATATGATATTCACATGGTATTCATGACCTCCTTCTACTTACCAATACACTTTTTCACTCACTTTCTCTATTTTTTCCAATAGGCATAAAACTGCCTTGTATATATACAAACCTCTTGCTCATATTGACACTTAGTTGGAAAAACACCCTTAACCTCTTATGTTGGACATATAATATATCTTAATACATCTCATAAAAATTAATAAAATTTAATTTAAGTCCCTTTAGGTCTGACATATCTCAATTAGGCCTTATTTTACCTTTAGGTCTTATGGAGACCTAATCCCATTAGGTCTACTTTAGGAAACCTTACACTTTTAGTTACTTTTAACACTTTTAAGCTCAAAAAATGGTAATAAAATATAATATAACAATAAAATATACCTATAATAAGTTTTTATTAGCTTCATAACACCTTTTAGGTCTAATAACCACTTAAAGCATGCCATTAGTACTATTTACGTTAGGTCGTCATACACATAGAAAGGTCTATCTTGAAATACTGAAGATTAAACAAAAATTATATAAAAAACTATTTAAATAAAACATATATAAAAAAACTAAAATAAATCAGGGTCATAACCATATGATTTGGACTTCATAACTTAGGGCAAAAGGACTCAAAACCTTCTTTGCAAATACCCACTCATAACTGTTAGAACACTCCAAAACCCAGTCATGAACAAATTTATATTAAACACCTAAAAAAAACTTCCCATGACCAATAATAATTTAAAAACATACTTTGAAATATATTTAATACTCTTGAATACAAAAATCACTAGATCTAATGTCAAATATTGGTCTTGTAGACCAATCTGTTGACCTTAGTACACACAGTCAAACCAGAACTAATCAAGCCATTTTGGATTCAAAATTTATACCTCATATACTGACTTTAAAGATTTAAAAAATCATGAAAATATATTTCAAGTCATGAAAAAAACACCATATTCATTAGATACATCAACTTATGGTATAAATCCTCAAACTCATCACTACAACTTGCTTACCCAGAACTGCCTATGTTTACCTTAAAGCATAGTCATGGTGATAAAGAACTTTAACACCTATATGGAAACCTACATAGAATTATTATGTAATTATATGATCCTATTACACACACACACACACACACACACACACACACACACACACACACACACACACACACACACACACACACACACACACACACACACACACACACACACACACACACACACACAAGTATAATCATCATATGGTGAAGGGAAACTATTGGTCCTACAAACCAATTTGTTGACCTTACCACACATAGACCTCATTGAGTCAAACAAACCAACTTGTGATAAAAAATTTCACAATATTCACTAACATAAAAAAATTGTACTATATATGATAATTTATTAAGAGTCTTTAATAAAATCTCCATGCACTTGGTTTTATCACTATTTTTTGATAACACATTCTTAATCATCTTCTCATTGCTACCTGTGTTTCTCACTATTTCTACCATTAGGCCTGTTAGCAATTGGCTAATTTGTATAACCATTTTATAATAATTTAGGGCTTGATATTGTATATAAAACTTAATTTATATTAAAAATGAGTCTCAATTTTCATATTCCATCCATTTTTATACTCTGACTTGGTTAACTCTGACTAATACAACAAATTTATGAGAAATAAACATTTTTTTGTAGGGTCTACTCACACATTTGGAAACTCAAACACACATATAGGTGATGGGAGAGTTGAATACATGATCAAATATATTTTATATTCATTTGATACCATTCTAGGCTATTTTGAACAAGGTCTTTCACATTGGGTCCTTGTTAGGGTTTTAGAAAGGTTTAACATAGGTTTTGGTGTTAATGATTTTTCATAAAGGATTTCCCCTTAAATAAAAATCCAATGCCTATAGTTATTATATAATAGCATTCCCCATCTCTCCTTAATAGCTTAAATTCCCATGCTTATATTACATGTGCCAATAAACACCTAAAAGTCCTTCTTGAGTTTTCATGCCTTCATTTTATGTACTAGAGAGACATCAAACTTTATGAACATGATTAAAACAACATATCCTACCTCTATCCATTCTCACATACTCACAATTGATTTGGAAATCGATCCTAATATCCCATTAGGCTTAAGCCCTCTCTTTTCTCTCTGGACCTTGACCTACAAATCATATTAGGCCTTGAAACTAAATTTCAATATTCTTTCCATGTGCTCTCAACCTTACTCACATACTCAAGAAACCTCTATCATAATTAAATAGTGGCATAAATACTTAATATGCCTTGAGAACAAATCATGATGCCTCATTAGGCCAAGCAGGGTTTAGAAATGGTCTAGTTACATACTTGATCTATAAATCCAACCCCTGTAGGCTCACCTTGAGAATCTCATGAGTGCTTCAATGACTCACATGCATGATCAATAACACTTATGCATCCATTCATGCACTCATATCACCAATACATCATACTCATACCTTCTCACAAGTTCTCTTCATGTTATGACTAGTTCCATGACTAGGCTTATCAAGCACTTAAAACATGACAAACTTGAAACACTTATGAAAGTATCTGCACTTGTCTTGCATGATCACACAATGCCAATTTTTTTAATCAATCTTTTTCCTACTTAATTCACTATGAAAACCTTCTCACACGGTCTATACTAGACTTCTCAAGACACTTTGTACTCAAGCACTAGTACTCAAACATGTTTTAATGCTCATTTGACATGAACCTTAACATCGACCAAAAAAATAATCACTAGGTTGCCTTCAAATTATCACTTGATAGAGAGACATTAGGTTTCCTTCAAATTATCTTTTGTCATATGGCTTCCTTGTCACATCAAGCACACAAACTTGTACCTCAAAGACCACTCATCATGCATCTTCACCAAATGCACCTTAACATAAATGGCATCAAACTTGACATTAATGACAACACTTCTTAATAAACTCACCCTTTGTCATTGATGGCAAAATATTATTCATTTTGATCACTCTCATCTTCCCCAATCATTTCAATCATCCTTCTTGAAATTTCTCCCCCTTTGACATTAATGACAAAAGGTCACACACACTACAAATTATGGAACCACTCATTCTCCTTATTTGGAAACAAAAAACTCTTCTATGATTGTCAATAAATACACATGGATATTATGAAAAATATAAATATCTCCCCCTCAAACTAATAACCCACCATTATTTTGATAATATAATAGTGTCTCCATGAAGCTTAATGGAGTCACTTATTTCATACAGCTCTAAAAATTACAAACTCAGGAGATTCCCAGATCTCCATGCTCTCAAAATATTGAATACTTGTCAAGATCCTATTAGGCTTAGTTGGTACCTTAGGATTGAGCTTTTCATCAATCATTTAATCAACAATATAATATTATATCAGACATTCCTGACTTGATTTCACATCTAAAGTGTGATTTATTATAACAAATAGTCCACTTGTGCTTATAGATAGATCATGACTTATCTTTGCTACCTTTGGTTTCCATACATTCATTTTAATTCTCTCTTACACTCTAGGGGATTTAAATTTCATTTTTTGACTTGATGGCCTTCTAAATCTATTAAGATATAATCTTTGTTTGTTATTATTCCTTGAAACCTCAACTCTTCTAGAACACTCACCAATTCTTATTCAAGGTTAAATTTAGCGTCTTTTTCATCTAATTCTTCACCATATATAAGGCCTTTCCCATTTGATCAAGCCCGATTATCTATTTTTATATCCATGATCAAGGTTTAATTATTATCATGTTCATGTTCATTACTTTCATCATCATTATCAGATGTACTTGTGTCACTTCCATTAGATGAGTTATTATCTTATTTGGTATAGAAATTTATCTTGTTCTTTTTAGGGCACTTAGATTCAAAGTGACCAATATTACCATAGTTGAAACATTTTAAAGGTAACTTGACCTTGTCCTTACATGATCCAAACCTCAATTTCCTAGTAAACATAGCTATCAGTTCATCATCATCAACCATTTGAACATACCTCATCCTTGACCTTCTTGGCTTTTGACTTATTCTCAGCTTTGAATGCTTTTTCCTTCTCATGAGGCCTTCCTTCATTTTTTCTCATCTCATAGGTAGTTAAGATGCCATGAAGCCCATCCATTTCCATCTTATCCAAATCTTGTATCTCTTCTACTACATATACCTTAAAATCAAACTTAGGATTTGGTGATCTCAATACATTTTTAACAAATATATACTTTTTCACTTCTTCTCCCAATACTCTAATGACATTGACAACTTCATCAACCTTCAACAAGTAGGATGCAATGGTTTCATCTTCAATCATATTTAGACTTTCATATTAACTCTTATGGGTCTACAACTTGTCTATCTTTACCTTGGTACATACTTCATAGATAATCTTCAATTTTTCCCATATCACCTTGGTTGAATCATAGTGCATCACCTTTAAAAACTATGTCTTTGACAGGCCACATAGAATGGCATTCATTGCCTTGGAATTGGTATCACTTTCCTTCTTGCCTATTGCATTAGTTAGTGGTGTAGGAGGTAGAGTGTATCCATCCACAACTTAATTCCATATGTCATGGTATATTGACATTATATATATCCTCAATCTAATGATTTGAAAGGCATAATTAGTCCCATTGAATAATGGATCCTTACTTATAGAGAAACCCCCTTGAGCTTATTGATTATCCATCCTCAATTATAGGATTTACTTTAGGTCATTAAGCCTACTTCAAAGGACCTAATTTGATACAAAATATTGGAAGAACAATCACTAAAATTGGGGATGAATCAGGTTTTGAAAAGTTTGTTTCAATTCCTTCATGAACCATCACATCAACATGTAGATCAAATAATGCATAAACAATCACCCATAAAAGCATAAAATAAGATTACATAATAAAAAACATAATATATGTGGTAAAACCTGAAGGGAAAGAAAACACACTAATCCCTATAAATGGACTATAGCCCTATAATTCAAAAGATCAAGTTTAGTGAAGCACCAACTTCACATGGAGCACCAACCCTAACTTGACAAACACC
>JARHVA010006116.1:907500-922500 GCA_037957365.1 Torreya grandis | reverse complement strand
AAGTGTCTCAAGAGTTATAATAAATAAGAGAGGTATGAAACTAACCAATTATATTTTAAAATACAATTGTTGGTTTCTTAAATATTATCTTCTATTCTAAGTGGAATGGGAGTTTTAAACCTTGCATGACATCTTGCCTTGCTCTTCAAAACTACCCTTTCTCTTGTCTTATGGAAGTACAAGTAGATTAATTGATGGTCAAGTCATGTTGAACTGATCTCTTTATATGATATTTACACCTTTCATTAGTTTTATAATCTATCCCAACTAACATCTAAGTGAAAATCATCATCCATATCCTTGGGTGTCTTGAAACCCATTGGTCTCACTAGGCCAATCTTGATTATAAGTGTCAAGACTTGAGTTAATATAAGACCTAAAACAACTAATTTATAACCATAAAACTACCCCCAAGAACTCATTTTGCACCGAAACGTCTCATTTAGCCCCATTCCTTGTAGCCATAAAAACATGTAAACCTCCTTACATAAAATAATACAAGAAGGTTCTTGGGGAAATGATAACATATTTTAGTACTAAATATTTATTTATATATCCATGCCAAATTTCATGTTTTGAATCTAAGTGGAAGTGTCCTTTTTACCCCATTATCTCTCCTCAATTAGGGTTCAATCAGGCCTTCTCGCCTAGAAACTGAGTTTTAGCCTAAAATCACTCCCACACATGTGAAAATTATATAAAGTGTGTGATTCAATTTACCCATGCCAATGATAACCTCCATGTCAATTTTTATCTCCTGATACCCTGTATGAATGGGTCAACCATGAAATGATCTAAAACCCTAGTCTAGGCATTTGATATGCATGAGAGATAATTTGAGTGTTTTAAAATATTTTTTAAGGTTATAATGATTATAAATAGTTTTTTATGTGAAAAATCATTATAAAACTTCATCCATTGAAAGGATTTCTCTTGAAGTGTCTTATAGGCCTATATGCATGGCATTTGGCTTTTGAAACCATGCATTCTCACCTTTTTGACCAAGTAGATGACTTTTAGAGATCATTAAACTTATTATGAATCCTTAAATGGTGATTATAATGTTATATAACCTTCATAAATCCTTATTAAAACTATATACTTTATTTGAGATCCATCTCATACTATATATACTCTCTAACACACCTACAACCTTGCTTTTTGCCTTGTTCCATATAGTACTATAATTTTTCATGCAAACCAATACCTTTAACAAGTTATAATGAGTGTTTTGAGAAGAATTAAATTTATTTCCAATATAAAATAATCCATTTTAATGCATTGGAAAGCATGTCTCTCATATTAGGTCACTAGGAGGGGTTTAGGAGGTTTTTAGGCCTATTTTGTTCTTAAGGATTGTTCATAAATAAAAAATTATATTTATCTATCATAATTCCACAATATTTTATTGATGGGACCTATATACCACCTCCAAACACCACTTATTCCCATTCACAACTTCATGAGAGATCTAAGCAAGTTTTGAGAATCTCTTAGGTGGCTGAGTGTGTATTTGTAAGGGCTAGGAAGAGATGAGGCTTGAGAGAGATATATTGAATTTTTATTGGGATTAAAATAACATGGTAAGGTATTTAATACTCACCTCTACATGTTCAAATGGTATTATTTACCATTTTTTCCCATTAATTATCCTAAAAACTCACTAGTTCATATATAGGGTTCTCTCAAACAAATTATCTTCAAATACCCTTATTAGCATTATACCCTAGAGACATATACTCTTGGTTTTAGGCTGTAGAGGCCTGAATAAGGTCTATTAGCATTATCATCACTTTATCACTGATTGATATGATTTATAAGGTCATATAATCACTATATAATAACTTAAAAGTAGTTTTCATTTTATTATACCTCTTCTCAAACTTACTAAGCATGTACCTTCACTTGATAAGGTAGGCTTATGATTCCAAGTTCACTATGTATGCAGGGTTGGAGTGAATCCCATTTTGAATAGTCTCTTTGGTCATTTCATCATGTTCCAATTTTATATTAAATTTAACTCATCCAATTTTATTTTACTTATATCACAACCTTTTTTTTAACATTGCACCTTCCCTTGCTTAGTGAATTGAATTGCCAAGTTCACTTATAAGTGACCATATGGGATGAGGTGCTTTCTTGACTATATTTGAAGATATATTTCACTTTTATAAGGGTCAAAGGTCTGATATAAGTGCTATTTTAATTATACATGACCTTATGAGGACTGAAAACCTTCATATTTCTTCCCTCAAACAAATTATCTTCAAAAATCTGCACACATGCCTCTAGGGTATATGTCTAGGTCTAATAGGCTTAAATGGGGAATTGTACTAGTCATCCACTTGGATTTGAGTATTTTCAAGGTTATGCTCAAGTCTTTAGTGGTATTATAGACTATTTTATCTTCTAAAACTCTAATGTCACTAAAAATTATTTCATCTTCTTTAGTAATTCTGACTATTTGTTCCAAGAGTCTCTTGGCTAGATGTGAAGATTGAGAGAACTATTTGAACATAAAACTTTAAACTCAACCTTCTAAATTAGGCAACTAATATTTTTATAAAATTTTAACTTCATGAAGGTTCCTTATCATTCAATTTATTCTTCTACAGACTCATTAACACCTTCATTTCAAAATAATTATCTCCATTATGCCTATAGGTCTGCTTAGAGGTTCATTAGTAGGTTTCCAATGGCATAAGCATAGTTGTCTTCCATTTATTACACACAATTTAAAAATATCTAAAATCAATTTCAAATCATGAAAAATTAATTGAACCTCATTTCCTTAAGTAAAACTCATTTTATTCAAGTGAAAAGGGGCCTCCATGTTTGCATACCTGTAGGTTTACATTTTAGTCATGTTAGGCCACTCCAACTTGTATATATTATTCATATTAACTTTGAGGATACATTTATATATATAATATAACCTACTCCAATATATTATTACGTTCAAATCATGCTATGAAATAATATTTATACCATTTAAATCAACTTTGTATAAGCAGGGGTAGAACACAGTCCTTTGCATAAGACCACTATTTATTATTTAGAACTAGTGTGAAGGAAACAAGTCATGCTAGAGGGTTTTTAATTAAATAAAAGGTGATGTGAGGCCTATGAGAAGATAAAATACACTATAAAATTTTATTATACCTATGAAAATGTAAAGTTATACCCTTTCAAACCCTATTTATAAAGGCAGCCTCATAATATAGTCTTTAAAGTGAACATGACTGCCATTAGAGGATTTGATGTTGGAATGAATATTAGAGCCATTAATGAAATTATAATTGAATTAATGAGAATTAAAACATGAATAAATACCTTCATTTCACCCCTTCAAACATTGTAAACCCTAAAGTAAATAGAGACCATGACTATCAAATTTGTAGACTATGTACAATGGAGGTTTCTTGCTAAATTAAGGCCACACATTCCAATTAGGTGTTGGATAATTTTATGAAAGTTAATTTTAGACTTATGAGGATCAATACAAACTGATCCCATGCTTTAAGTTCATTTTTCACCAAAAAATCCTAAAACTAAACTTGTCATAGTTTTACACCTCATAAAAGTACCTTAGATCCTTATCGATTATTCTTAAATATAAGGATATAATAAAACAACCAGTGACACTAATTGAGATTCTATATGGGTCCCTAACTCTATTCAAAATATTAGACTCCAACTCCATCTATATGGCTTGTACCATTAACTTAAAAATGGCCTTCATGAGCTTGTGAAGAGAGTGATGGGAGAGAGATAGAGTATTTTGCCTTCTTAAGACCTATGTAAGTTTATTGAGGGTGAATATGACTTTTGGAAGATGAAGGAATTTTTTGAAACCATTTTTACATGTAGGTGATCTCAATAAGTTCATATAAGTGTCTGAAACTCCTTTTTATGGCATTAAAACTCAAGATTTTGACCATTTTTTGACATCCTAACATATATGGAAGTTGTATAACTGATCCAAGGACATTGTAAATAGTTTTATACATATTTTTGTCATTTATGAGCTTTGACACATGTTAGAGTTAGCAAAAATCACTTTTTCCTCATAAAACACTACCTTAAAGTTCACAAAAGAACCTTAACTTCTCCAAAAAATCATAAAATGTTTATGTAAGTTGGTTAAGGCATGAAAAGACTTTAAAATACACCTAAGGACCTATGACACCTCTTGAATAACTTGCATTTCTCCATGACATGAATAGACCACTACATGACCAAAATAAGACATTACCTTAACTTCTCCAAATAAACCTTAAAATTTGCTAATAATACCCTATAAAGATTATTTGAAGACCTTTAAGGCATGTAAAGGACTATGAAATTTTTTATAAAGATGTGATAATCAAGTTCTCAACTATAGGGGCTGAAATATTGACCTTAGGGGTCAAAATTGGTCAACAGGTCTTGAGGTAATAATTATGAGGCTTAGAAATTAGGACTTGCTAAAATATAGATTAATGGACTTAAATAAGATGGAGGAAAAAGGGAATAAATCTTAGTGTATATAGGATATAATCAAACAGAGTCAAAAATCTTGACATGATCACAACTTACACACAAAATAACTTTAGCCAGGGCAAACATTATTATTTTATGATAACAAATTCAAAGTTTTTCCTATAAAGTTATATGTTTAGTAGAAGGGACAATATATTATTTATGAATTATCATATCAATTAAATATTTTACTAAGATATATATAAGGAATAATTCTTATTGGGTGTATAAATGGTTGTAGGCTTAAGCCATATTGCCAATAATCTCTTTTGATCTCATAGAAATAAATGAGTGGGTGTTGAGTAGAAACATGTAGATTAGGATTTTATTTTATGTTTGTTGGTTGTTTTTTTATTTTTATGTTTTGTGTATTAGTGTGTGATCTTTTTCCTATTACAGTGTGAATAAATACTTCAAATTTATAGATGAAAAGAGATCCAGGTAGGAGAACACATCTAGAGAACATGTCACACACCATCAACAAGAGAACATTAACAATTCTGACCAAGAATGACATGCGAATGAATAAATTATGAGCAAAGGATAATTAATGGTCATTAAAAGTCATTAATGAGTGACACACTGTAACTTTGGACCCTTTTTCCAAAAAAAATATTATGCATTAGATTCAATTGATAGATAATAAATTAATCTCAATATGGGAAGTGGTGATAGGTCACATCAATCATTCTAAAAACATAAATGATTCATTTGGATAACAAATTAGCCACATAAAATAATTATAATCATCATTCCCATTTAATTTCAATATGAAATGGTGCATGAACATATTACCATATCCAAATCCCTAGGACATGTTGGGTAAAGTGGAAAATATATCTATAGGGGCACACTCAACATTTGGCCATTCCACACTTCTCATCCTTGTGCATATTAAGTAATTTTAGTCATTCTACTATGAAGTGTGTTCAAACATTATTTATATTATCATAAACAATTCCAATTCATAAAATTAAATATTATGGATTGATCACATGTTCTCATTCACCTTTCACACTCATGGAAGGAGGCTATGGGTATTGGTTTCACTCTACATCAATATAAGCTTAATGATACTGATCCTTTTAAGTTTATATATGTATCAAAATTAAATATTTTTACCCTATATCAAACACAAGTAGCTTAGGAGAGATCCCTAGCCTTGCAACATTATTTTTGAGGATATAACACATAAAGATTAACATATTTTAGTATATTTGGATAACTCGATGAATTTATCATGATTCTAATGAGTGAATACAATGAGGTTGTTATTCACCTATGAAAGTATGCTACAATACACATCAAAACCATTAAAATGGCATGAGTGATAGGACTTGAATCACATGGTCAATCTCTCTTTCCATACAAATCGAAGACACTCATAATTCATGAGCATACCTAGTCCAACTATGTCAGGGCATCTAGGGGGATTTTTATGATCTCAATCAAAGACATTCCAATGTGAATCTTTGTTGAATGTTTTACTAAGATGTTTTGGTGGGTAACAAAGAGTGACAAATAAACAACCAATAGAGTCATCAATATTTCCTATCACATGATTCATCTATAAGAATATTTCAACTGGACAAAATTCTTATTTTTTGAGATTCCCACCAAAATTTAAAAGATTTTCTAGTATCAATTGTTTTATAATAATTCTATGTTTTGAAAAATATAAATCCCCAATAAGTCATTGTCAATCTAGATGTTGATTTTTAGCCTGTATAATAGTTTGCATATCTAATTTGGACTAAGGAAAGGTAGTACTATGCACAACTATGAAAAATAAATACTTAGTGGTTGGAGTTGTAATAACTCATAGCAATGGACCCTAGAGTTCCCAATAATGTTATGTAGTATATGGGAAAATATATGCAAGTGACATTACTTCCTTGTGCTACCTAGATTCACATTTTAATATTAGAAAGTCTCCCATTACACTGATGTAGTTCTTTATTTCAATGGAGGAATCAAAATTTGAGGTGTCATGGTAAACATATCTCAGACTCATAGAGGTCCATCCTTGCAATCAAAACCCCCTGGAGTGGACATACCAACACAACACCAACCATAAAATTAATAACATGCATAGCCTCAAGATATATTAAAAGCAATTATTGGCCCATCATATGCTAAAAAAGAAAACTAATGGTAACTGAGTGCATAACATTAGAACCACCACCAAAGAAGAGAACATGTACTAACAAATCTTTGTTGCATGATCTTAAGGTACCTAAAATTATTGCATAATGTGATTTCCTAGAGATGGGAATGGATTAAATACATGTATACCAATCTCTGATTAATGATAAGGGAAAAGATGTATATGTTGAGTAGCTAAAAAAAGAAATTTTATTTTAAAAAGCAATGCAAACATGTTAAGTGGAAAATCAAGTGAGACAAGAGATATGGGTAGACATACCCCCTCTTACATTTGTAATCATTAATACTGTCATGCAAGAGGCTAAGCATAAATGATGAACTATAATTTTTTTTGGAATAGACTTAGGTGTAGGTTTTATGCGTACATAGAAGACCCTAGTACAACCAAAGACCATAGTGGAATAATTGGTAAGGAATAAGAGAATGAATGTGGAAATAAGAGTTTCTTATATAATTTCACAATGCATGGTCAACTTTACTGATGTATAGGATATAAAAAAATATTCAAAATCGCATCCACCTACAATCACTAAGGTTTTCAACTAGGTAAAAAGGAACTTACACATACAACTCAAAAAAATCATACTTTACAAAATTAGGCACAACTTCCCACCCTTTTTATTTATTATAGGAAGAGGATACCACAGATATAGAGTAGGTAGAGTTGGAAAGGTCAGTTGATTAAGAAGATGCCACAACATAAGAACATGTTGCAGAGTATAAATGTAAGGAGAAATAAGAATACAAAGTAGCTACAAATTAAGCTCGTAGCAAGAGATGAAAGCTAAAGAAAGAAGAGTCAAGGTGGAGAGCCCAAGAAGAGGAAAATAATATTCAACAATAATAAGAGAAGAATAAGGCTAAAGAAGTAGAGGATCAAAATAAATGATCTAAAGAAGTGAAGGATCAAAGGAAAAAGGAGGAATAAGTTGATATGAAAAACAAATTAGAGTATGAGGAGATAAGAAATCCAATAAAGTGGAAGAAAATACAAAGGTGCAAAATAAAAATGAACAACAAGAGAAAGAAGTGTAGGAGGCATAACAAAAATAAGCTAATGAGTAAACTAAATAAAAATATCAATAAGAAGTGTAGAAATAAGACCTATAAAATTAAGAACATGATAAAAAATTAAAGGTTGCATAACAAGCTATGAATAAAACTACCCTTAAGGCAGTAGAAGAGGCCAAAACAAAAGTTACAAGTGAAAATTGACTAGACATATAATAGGGACCATTACAACAATTAGATCAAATCTATAATATTTGGCTTTGGGATGTCCCATCCTAGTCTACAATGCAAATGATATTATCATTACCAATGGCACCAACCCAGTGAGATTCTAAAATAATGACATCTACCACATTGGTCATTGATCTAGATTCATAGGAAGTTTCTGTGGATGTTTCTAGGTTGCCTTTGTTAAATAAATTTAAGGGAAAAACCACATTTCAAGAGTCTATTGCACAAAAGTCTACCTCATTGGAATTGTATGCCTCAAAAATTTGGGAATAAAATTAAGCATTTCATTCTTTATTTAACAATGTGCATAAAATAATTAAGGATGCATGCACTACATTGATCAGTCAAGTCTTGGGAAACCAAGTTATGTCTAAGGAGAAGCAGATCACACTTATTCTTACTCAACTAACTAAGGACTGACAATCTATGCATAATATATTTTAGCTAAACACAAAAGGGTAAACTATTAAGGAAAATATTGAAACAATGATTGAGCTCTTGGATGAATATGAACAAGTTTTGGACTCTGCATAACTAAAAACACAACAATTGGCACAAAATTTTCTAGATTGGAAGCAACTTTTGTATAATGTGTGGTGTGATGTGAACTTAAATATTTTTGGGGTGATAAATCTAAGGAAAAAATGTAATAATAAGTAGCCACTTATAAGGAACTCAACCTTGCACTTAAATAATTAATGCAATTCTAATATCTTGTTATATGAAAACTATAGTGTTGGGAGAATAAAATGTTATAAACACATTTGTAAGGGTCCCAACACACTCACACACAAATCAATTAGAAGATGTTCAATATGACATCTAGTTGAAATTTTCAAATGCAAGATTTTCCATTATATTAATTTAGGATGATGATATAAAGTAGTTCATGGCTTGTCAAATACTACTATGAATAATGATGATTAGGGTCAGTGATGCCTTACTAGATTGGAAATTATATAAAAAAAACTTGTCCTCCCTTGATAGTTATATTATTACACTTGTCAAGATACCATATATATTCCATCAAGATATCTACAATAAAAAAATTGTCAATAGAAAGTAGCATAGGCTTCAATTTGAGTACATCAAGCACTTCCAAAAATAGATCATATAGTTGTGAATTCATCAACAATACCTCTAATAATGGCTTCATCCTTTTTTTATCCCTTAGATTTATAAATTATAGTTTAAACACATGTATCTCAACCTAATTTACCTTTTCCAACATAACTTATGCCACTCCCTTCCAATTAGGTACTGTTGCATGGTATAATATTCAAAATTTTGATGTAATTTTGCATAGATAGATTAGACATGAGAAGTGGTCTAGATTGGTTAAAAACCTATAAAAGTAAGCCACATATTTATGAAAAAATATCAAAAACCCATAAGGGTGGTATATTGGTACACTACTTAGTTGAAACCCTGAAAGGGGGTCAAGTAATGCATAAAAGGTGAAAGATCCTAAATAGTGCCTTGAGTGATAACTAAAACTCGTGTTTAGTATAACCTAGTTTCATATAGCTCATTTAGATACAGATGGAAAATTCATTCCTGCAATGTTGTCTTAGAATACGATAACCTTTTAATTTTGGGAAAGTGTTGGCAGTAGTTTAGGACTATAAAATCACAAAGTATCTATAGTCAACATGTGTGTGTAGCATAGTTTTGTAACATATGTATCTTTTTTTCTTGTTTTCAAACACTTGTAGTTATAACATCTATGGAAAGTGAAAGGTATTATTCTATCTTTTGTCAAAAAGAGGAATATGAAGTGACAAATTCATTCAAAGAAGGTTATAAAAACTATGTTGAATAAAGGAACTCTATTTGTGATAGATATCAATAGATATTATGATATGGTTAGCTCACGATTATTAGTTCCTTGTGTTTTGAATTCTATTTAATATATTCTCTTTTGAAGTTATACTCTATTTATAAATTTATCAGATAATATGAAGGAATACATGTTTTTGGTTTTCTTACAATTATGATTATATATATTAATGAATTGTGAGCATGCCTAACCCTCGTAAAATATGTTTGTATATGTTCTAGTTATATCTATATATATATATATATATATATATATATATATATATGTATGTATGTATGTATGTATGTATGTATGTATGTATGTATATATATATATGTATATATATATGTATATATGTATATATGTATATATATATATATATATATATGTATATATATATATATATATATATGTATATATGTATATATATATATGTATATATGTATATATATATGTGTGTGTATATATATATATATGTATATATGTGTGTATATATATATATATGTATATATGTATATATATATGTATATATGTATATATATACATATGTATATGTATATATATGTATATGTATATATATGTATATATATATATATATATGTATATATATATATGTATATATATATATATGTATATATATATATGTATATATATATATGTATATATATATATGTATGTATATATATATATATATATGTATGTATATATATATATATATGTATATATATATATATATATGTATGTATATATATATATATATATATATATATATATATATATGTATATATATATATATATATATATATATATATATATATATATATATTGCATGAGCTATCTCCCATTAGAAAGTTATGATGAAATTTATAGGAACTTTGCTAGCATTAGAGGATTAATGAGGTTGGATTTTATATGATGAGGAATGGGCTTGATTGGATTTAATTTTTGACTTAGGATCGATGATTTGATTGTATATTTTATGATTTTATTTATATAATTAAATTTTTATTTGATTTTGTGGGTATGTATTTTATTATTAGTAATTAATAAAATAAATAATATTGATTAATTAATTACTTAAGCAGAGGGTGATGTTAGTAGAATTAGATGAGATTAATGTGTGATTTTCATGGTGTGATTTATTGATTAAGAAGATAGTGCCATGTGGGTTGGATGCATTTAGGGTATAATTATAGTGGTAGATTAATTGCTTATTAATTTTATGATGGTGACCAAGTGACAACATTGGGGTGGTGGAATTTAGGTGTCTACAACAAGATTTTGATTCACAGAGTTTTAGCTACCATAAAGAGCATAGAGATAACATGGATCTCTTTATCAGGTCACATTTTTGTTTTAAAGTTACAATATCACATAAATTTCAAATAATTATCTAAGGGTTCATAGTGATAATGGAGACCACAAATCCTCAATGGAGTTCACAAGTAGATGTGGAGTCATAACTGTTCATTTTGTTAATGATGGTCATTGAGTATTTTATCCTTATTCAAATATAATTATTAATTTAATGGATTTCGTAACTCCGTGTATGGTGATTCTAAATTGTATTGTATTTTTAAATGGATCTGTGGTCTTCGATAAGCTCCATAGTGTTCACAACATTCCTTAGCCTCAAAAAAATCTTGACAAAAGTTCACATAGTTTTGTATCCTCAAGAAATACCCACAAAACTTAGAGAGTTATCATTGGGGACACATATTACCTAATATATCACATCAATTAGTAAAATTTATAAGTATCATGATCATGACATGGTTATAATTCAAATGTAGGGGCCACACTTTAAAATTGTAGACATGTGTGACTATTAAATAAACTTAATAAGTTTATGACACCATAGAGTGTTGGGAAGCCACAAATTCACTGTAAATTAAATTTCATAGAGGCTAAAGGATTGTGGCACATGTCAAAATTATGTCAATTAATACATAAATATTTTATTTTGTAATGTAATTGATGTAGGTAAGTTCAAGTAACCATGCCTTCCATGTGAGATCACCAAATGAGGCATTTTTGGTCTTGTTGTAAATATTTTGATCATGGCAATCAATTGGTATGGCCATGGTTCATGCAATAAAAAAAATTATATTCTTCACAATTGAATATCTTAGAACCATTTTTATTTTTCCAACCTAAATGTCTCAAAGATCCATGTGTTCATGGGATAGTCATAGGAAGTTAAATGCTAGAGGATTAATATTGAAATGGAGATTCTCTATAATGAAAATTTTCTTGGTCGATATAATGGGGCCCATATAGAAAAAGGAAATATAACCACAAATAATGAGAGAGGAGTCCAAATACAACATAAAGGCCATAGACCAAAACAAATACCACAAGGAAGAAGAAAGAAAGACTTCAAAAGAGAAATGACCATAAGAATTTTTTGAGTCTACAACTAAGAGAAAAAAATTATAAAATCCCAAAGAGGATTATAGAAAGAGAGGAAGAGTAGATATTCAAAGTGTTAATGTAGATTTCTTCAGGGGTTAAGAATTGATATTAAACAAAAGAGTTACTATCTGTTGTGTGACTCTAGATACACATACAAGGGCATCCCTTCAGTGGGATAACCCATTGTGACTACATCAATATGTTTTATGATTCATAATTAAATTAATTTTTTATTTTCATTAAATTTTATTCTTAAAAGTGGTAAACTTATAAATATTAAATTATAATTTATTAATAATTAATTAAATTTAATAATTTTTCTTAATATATTACTAACAATTAATATATTATAGATAATAAAATATGGCATTGTACACTTGAGTATGTCAGTCTAGATGTATTATTACCTTACATCAGTTGTGCATACACATATGACTCTAAAATACCATTCTCTCCTATCTTCTTGACTAATATGGATTTAGACTTCTCGATTTTCTATTAGTACCCTAAAATAATTTACTCGTTTATGCCTAATCTACATATTATCATTATCAGATTGTCTCTCTATCATCATATCAATGTTGCTATTCTCCAGACACTTCTGACCATATTTAAACACATATAGATTTTTAAAGTTGTCCAAATCTACTAGACTTGTATGTGTTCCAAACAATGGTCATTTTAAAAATTCAAAAAATATTTATATCTTGGATTGCATAATTAGTTTATAAATGACAAGACAAGTGACCCAAATAGTTATTTATTTATACATGGTAGGTTTAATCATATTCTATAAATATAACTTACAAAAGTAACATATACACACATTTGCATATGGGAGGTTTTGCCATAAACTCCCCAAATTACCAATAATTCACAAGGATTAGTCTTTAATAAAATATTAAGAATATAATCCATGTCAATATATTGATGATCTCTTATCAAAATATAGATTACATGTTTCATTCATAAAAAAGCACGATTGCACACATATACCTAACTAAGAGAGCTACATGCAATTTGAGCCATCCTCTTAGTATTTTAAACATAGAAGGTTCTTATCCATAAGTGAGATGTGGTGGAGATCAACTCAACCTATATTTATTCCCCTTTTTAGCCTAAACCTTGTCTTAAATGTGGAGTTAGTATTTTAAAGTGAAGGAGATACATTTTATGCATTTATGCACACTGTGAACTTTTGATATTGCACAAAAAGATGATTTACAAGAAGGAGAAATGATTTGTGTCAAAATAATGAGTCACATGTTTCAAAGAGATTTATATCAACCCTGATATGATTTAATATGGTATAAGCATCCAAATTTTGACAAACATTTCCAAGCATATTTAATTACCTAGTTTCTCGATCCATTTCTATTACATTTTATCACCTGAACAAAGTATTATACCTACATAGATGTGAACAAGATTATTATCCTAATCACTTAGGTTGTTTACATTTATAATAAATTTTAATAATTTGATTATAACTATTTTAGCATTTATATCTACTATAATTGATACATATCTTACAAAATTTGAATTATCAAAAGCTCTATCTTATTAGATCACATTAATAAAAATAACATAATAAAATATTGGTTAACCTGATCCTTTTAATGAGCATATCAAACTCTAGGTTTCATATTTATAGGGTTTTGAATTTTTTCATTTAAATATTATTTTCATACATGTTTTCTATTGTTTCCTCATAATGATAATGGAACAAACAACTACTATAGATGGTAAAAAAAATGAATATGTTGAATTTCATGATAGATTTGATGACATAGATGAAAAGTAATTAATTAAATATCTTAAAATCAGCCCACATATGCATGATGCATTACTATATGTAACATAAGGTGAAAAACAAAGAATGATAAGGGTGTCACATCTAAGGAACCGCAACATGATACCTTCAATACTACTAGTATGCCTTTAATAGGTATTGATTCTAATATAGGTTTTGATATTACTATTACTAATAATACTCCTATGTCTATAACTTTGGTTATGCATGCAATGCCTACCCATATTAATAGAGGAAATGTGATATGTTCATTATATTACTATACCTATTCCTACATAATAGACTTATGTACATCCTACAACCTCTACTCATATGATATCATTATCCATGGCTACTTCACAATCCCTCATATAAACTATTATACATCTATATTCTAAGGTGCTATTATTAGATCATGGTTATTGTAGAGTAGTTTATTAAAATTATTCTCATGCATATATTCATAATCCATTAGAACCATATATTTTATCTTATCCCTTACCTTTAAGTTTCATATTTCCTCGTCTTACATTATATTTTTTTAAAGGTGATAACAAATAACACCTAATAGCATTTAATGCAACATTATTGGAGTCTACCTCCAATGACAAATTATTGATTAAGTTATTTCTATTAAGTATTAAGGAATATATTTTACATTGATTCTATGTCCTCCCATTCCAATATTTTCATACATCTAATCCTTTTTCAAATCAAAATTTTCGTACACTTTTCAATAAATATCATTAGAAACTATCTTATGCCCCAATTATAAAGCTTAAACAAGGAACCAATTAACCAATAAATGATTATGTGATTGGAAACTAATCCATGCTTTCTAATATAAACCATCATATGGTTTAAAATGGGCTACAAGATATATTCCATAATGTTTTCTCTCTCATCTCCATGATCCTTTTATATTTAATAGATTCAAAGCATTTGGTGGCTTATGATATACACTAATAAATCGAGAATTAAAGATCATATATATGAATATTCTAAAGTATGTGGTTATTCCTTCAACTATTTTAATTGTAATTTT
>JARHVA010006116.1:710000-902500 GCA_037957365.1 Torreya grandis | reverse complement strand
TATTATTTGAACCTCCCCTACTGTTGTTGTTGCTGGGACTGCTTTTAGGATCTCGCCTGCTATAACAAGGACCTCCCCTGCTATCTCCCTTGCTCTTACTACTATTTTTAGGACATCCTTAGGGATATTAGTTATTGTTGATGCTAAGTCTAGAACTACTTTCTTAGGTATGCAGTGTGTTGCTAGGGTTGATGTTGTTGTACCTGCTTCACAAGCTCTTCCCCCTTTAGAGGATTTGGTGAGTTTTTCACCTCCTTCATCTCTTTCCTATGTGATTGGAGATCTAGATACCTATTGGACTATTGTCCAAAGGAGGAAGTGTGGTCTTCCTAAACATGTTTCTCAGACCCACATTCGGGCCAAAGGTGTTAGACCTGCCAAGTCAGGGCCTGTTATTCTATAGTTTACAACTTATATTTTTTGGCTCTATTATTTGACTGTTGTCACTGCACTATTTCTAACCTGTGGTAGGCCCTTTTTTTTAGCCTTGAGGGATACTTTGTATTGGTCCCAAGACCCTTTTTTCCTACTGATCTAATCAAAAACATATTGAAGTAAAATGTTTTTATTTTAAAATGATTATTTTGTAGGCTACATTCCTCCCCTCAAAAGGGAGGCATATTAGTGGGATTTTCATAGAGATTCAACCCTATACAAACATATAATTAATATTTTTGGAAAAATTACAAGATTATGAGAGTTTAAATTGGGTTAGTTTATCAATTTGGTTTAAAGTATGGGACATATATTTACATATTGAAAATAATTGGGAGCATATGCAATGCATATGAAAAAAGAATTACATATACATGAGTGATAGGTTTATAGGATGTATTAGATTTGGGGAAGAATTACATACAAATTTTACAACCTTATATATCACATTTGTATAGATGGATTATATTTTGGTGCATGAACATCGTTTATACATACACTATTATAATTTTGTACTTTTATGTTGGCATTGATGGTACTAAAGGCACTAGAGGTAATAGTTTTTATCTATAAGTCTGTGTGCAATAGTTAATTCAATTTAAATTTGATTTCTAATATAGGGAATCTATCCCTATGATCTTATGATTCAATAATTAGTTAACATGAGCCAATTATAGGCTTCAACCTCCAATCTTTGTGTTAAAAAACTAGTTAGCATGATCCTAATATGTAATCCACCTTCCAATCTTGTGGTTAAAGAATGAGTTAAGTGGGTAGTATGATTTGTGTTCAATGACACTAAATGACATAGTGATGCTTCATCATGAGGGTTGTGGTGTTCATCTTCTCAATGCATGGTTTTAACAATCACCCTTAATTTGGGACCTAAGTAGCCCGATATCTATTGCTTCAGAAGGAATCATATCTCCAATAATTTATAGGGTACCATAGTTGGCCTACTTATAGGTGTATTCATTCATTGCTTTTCAAATTTCAAATGTTTCATTCAACTATTTTACTTAATATTTCATATCATATATGGAAACTGATTTTTGTATTTTCATTGTAGCTTTTCATGGGATAGGTTGGATAGTTGGATCCTTCTCCAAAAATACAAAGCTTCTTTACACACTAAGGTACATCTCTTTAACCTTTTACTTTATATTTTTTTTCTCATCAACACTTAAATAAAAGGAGGATACTTGTAGAAATTAAAATCTAGTATTAGGCACTTGACAATGTCAGTCTTGAAATATTCTTATCTTACATGACTTATGCCTTTTACACACCCTTCTCTCTTATATGTTTTCCTTATATGGTCACAACCTTATTTTATCTAAATCACTTACATGAATTCCATGGTCCATGCCCAATGTGTTAATTATAATTATCATACTATCTCTTGATTATCAGATCATTAATCCTACTTTCAAGATGACTCTAGCTATAATTACATGCCTCTAGATTTCCAAAGCCACCCATATTTTTTGATTTTTTTGGCATGACAATAAACACTCAATTTTCAAATTAAAAACATTTCTAAGAGTCTAACAATATATTTCACATGTCATGGTGTGAAAATTTACCAAAATAGTCATCTATTTATACACAATAAGTCAAACCCTATTCCCTATCTATCACTTATCCAGTAGACATTTATACACATTTTCACATTGAGAGGGAAACATCTAAACTTACAAACTTAGAGACTAACATCAAGGAGTAATGATTAACAAAGTCTATATCATCTTATCCAAGTCAATTTTTGCATTTTCAAGTATCATAATATATATTACATGTTGTTTTCATAAAAGAAATGTCATTGCACATATATACTAAACTGATAGAAATGTGTTCAATTTGATCCCTCCTCATAATTTTGGGAAAGTATGTATCTCTCATCCACTTAGAAGGGGGTAGCTGAAGTCATCTCAACCCATATTATGTTTCTTTTTATAAGTCTAAACCTAGTGTTGAAAGTAGACACAGGATTTTGAAGTGAAGGAGATAGGTTTTTTGTATTTTCTCACATACAAAGATTTTAATATCATAGAAGAAGATGATTTACAAGTAGTAAAAATAAATTTTGGTAAAACAGTTATAGAGATGTTTTCAATACATTTATTTCAATCCTTAAATGCTATGATTTTGTACAAACATCTAATTTCTGATGAACTTGTCCAAAAAAATTAATACACCTAATTTCTTGATTGTAATCACCTTTGATCCATTTTAAGTCTTTTTTATTACATTCAAAAATTAATTAAACTATGTGTCTTTATATCTTTAGATCATTTCCATTTATATTAAATTTCAATATTATAATCATAATTTATTGTAGCATTAAAATTACTTTTAATTTAGACATCTTAAGCAATATGAATTATCAAAAAAAATATATATAATTAAACTACATTAATCAAATAAAGTAAAAATATTATATAAATATATCTATTGACATTTTGAATTGAAATAAATTAATAAAAGATGCACATTATTTTATATAAAATGAAAACGATTACATTCTCCTGCTTTTGACGTGTAATAAATTAATTTGGTTGCATTAAAGTGACTTTGAAATTGGTCGACAGGAATGTGTTGGTTTTTGTCAAAAATAGAAGGATGAGGGGCTAATAAATTAAATCAATAACATTGGTATATTTTCCATCGATGTTATATTTTTTCTCTAGATATTTAGATTTGTGCATTATATGATATTAAATAATTTTTTATATATTTTAAGTACATGTAAGGATGTGCAGTTTCATTTGATGTGTTATTACGTCACAGAGATGACTGCATTAATAACATATCAGGTATAATGAAAAACATTATTATATATATGAGGTTGTAATTTATATATATAAGTTTCTTTTTCATAGTTATTATTTGCTATTTATTGAGATTGGGATAATGTTTATTTTTTAAAGGGGATTTTTTTCTTATTTATTTCTTTCAATTAATAACTGTTTGTTGAATATTTTTGTTTAATTGTTTTTTCTTTTTTTTAAATAAATGTTGGAGTGTAGAAGAATGTTAGAGAAGCATTTTGTTGAGGTAGTTTTTTTTATTGTGTTTATGAATATTAAGTGTGTGTTTATATTTTGAATTCATGTACTTATAATTATGTATTATGCAAAATATTCATTTTTATCTTTAAATTGTCATGTTATAAAATTTTAGTGGTTTGTGTTGATTTTTTATTCTTGCTGATAGAATAGTTTGCAGTTTTTATTAACATGGATAGCATAGGTTAGATGTTTAGGTATAGTACATAAAATTATTATGCACATAATATTATTTTTTGTAGACATTTTTCACCTTTTATCTGGGAAATCAAAAAATGTATAAATATATTTTATTTTTTAATACTTTATTTGCTTAGCTTTTTTTCCGGTAAATAAATGTTTGTTATGTGGTCTCAATTTAAAATATAAATATTGGAATGGAAGATAATAAAAAGGAATAATTTTGTTAAAGTTGTTGCCTTGATTATATCTAAAAATACTAAATTTGTACCGTCACTTAAATTAATGGACAACTAATTACATATTACATAAGCTATTTGGTTTTTCCCCTGCAATTGAAGAAAAGAATAAACTATGTTTACTATTATTATGCTACAAATTTTCCATTACTTATGCATTTTTTTTTTAAAGTTATAATATAGTAGATATGTCATTACTCATTTAGTAAAAGGAAATTCTATTATGCAAGGAAGTCATTAATTAAATGTAAAGGAATAAAATCACCGTCTTTAATTGTGTAAGATAGAATTTTTATGTTACATATTATAGGGTAAATATGCATACATTGTGAGAAACCATGGTGACACACCTTCCTCCTTTGAATCGCCTCCACCCACATCCCCAATTTTCCACATTTTTAGTGGCCATATAGATTTTATGGAGTAGAAGACAAGATTGTGCTACTTGGCACAATCACGTTGCATGAAGTAATTTAGTCACTCCATGAAGTTTGTGAACCACATGGAATTTTTAGTTTTCATGACCTCATGCATGCACCATGACTCTATTAAGGCTTAAGCATTTTATTTTAAGTTTAAGCTATAAGTTGTGCATGATCTCAACATGTGTTTCAATCATGTGTTATGTTGATCTTGTAATAATGTTTTTTTTTAAGTACTTTATCTTATTAATTTGTTCTTGTGATAAAGAAATGATGGTTTGATTACTTTGTTTAATTTTTTAAGTGGAAATAAAATGTTTCTATGTAGGAGAGTGATGGTGACCTTGTTAGATATTAATGCTCCATGTTGAAATATTTATATAACCAATGTATTAGAATATAGTTATAAGTGAGTAATAAAATAATAATATTATTAAGAGTGAGGTATAAATTATTGGAAAGGAGGGGGTTTGAAATAAGATGCAAATCTATATAAGAGACATGCAATACTGATTTAGACAATTAGAATAGACATTAAAAAAAACTCAAAACACCCAAAAATAACAATTAAATAGAAAATAGTTAAACCCCTCCCAAAATAAGCATAGGTGTAGTTGTGACCCATCTATAACATTATATTATTGGTATCTAAGGGTCATATTCAGTTGTTCTAGATATTTATTTCCTTTCCCTGCGCTTTTGTTGCTCACAACCATCCAATCCCCTCCCTCTTCTGAATCTTAAAATATGGGAAAGGAGACTTCAAATGCATCAATTAGTTTGCAATTCTTCAATGAAATTATGGGTAACATATGCTCTCTCGTATCTGAAATAACACTATTAGTTTTTGAAATCAAATCTACCTTCACCAAAGCTCCACCTAACTCATAACTCTTGTCCACCATATGACTTAGATATCTAAACTCTTCTTTTGTTGTGTCACCAACAGAGTAACTTGCCTCCCCTATTTTCAAGTCTTTTAAGCTCTCTTCTTTCATTGAAGTCTTTTCATCTTCACTCTTAGTATCATCAATAACCTCTACCATAATATGATCTTGTAAGGCATTTTCCAAATTTCCCATATTTATTTTTCATGAAATTTAGCATGACCCTGTCAACCAAATGTCCTATATTAAAACATTGTCTGCATCTAAAATATAATGCTTCATAGTCAAGAGTTTGAGACTAGGGACATTTAGATTGATAGTTTCAAGGAGCTTAGAAGACATGTCCATGCAAACAATTGAATTATTGCAAAAGTGGTATGACTAAATTCAATTGTAGATTCATCCAGTGCCAACGTTTCTCCAAGGCCTCACCTATCATAGATAGGTTGGATGCGGACCAAAATTATAGGAGGAGGTATGGAAGATGGACCCAAACAAACTTGACGTTAAAAGATTTAATCATAAGGTTGAAAGTAGGGAACCGTGGCTTCATCAAGAGGAGATGTTGATCCCTGAACTAAATTTGTATTTGCATGACCCTATTCCTATCTTCACACAAGTAAAAAATGATTACGAATAAAGCCCTGGTGCATGGGTTTATCTCCAAATTCCACTTAATTAACGGTCTCCAAACATTAGAAATACAGTGATGAAGACCCAAAGGGCTTGGCCAAAACTGATTAAATCTATAAATAATTCCTCTTGCAGAAAACCAATATTCATCCTCCTCCACTTTGTCAAGCACATTTTACTCCAGATAAACTGATTTACTAGATTCAGCATGGATTAAAGGTTAATTTACCCTACTGGAAACTATAGTTGCTAAAGACTTAACCGTCCTCCTCTGATCTAACGTTGTCTCACCAACTACGTTTGGATCTGTTATGAACATAGGGTCTTATCCCAACCAAAAACTCCTCTTCCTAACAGCTGACCCTGATCCTATCGCAATTTCCTTTATCTGCAAACCCTTAACATGTTGGAGTTGTTCGTCGGTCGGCGCCTCTATTTTTAGCTTTGACCGAGCTTGTCCATCATTATCCTCAATAATCCTTTCAAACTTTCTAGGAGAGTGAGAATCCAACACAAGCCTACCTGCAATGATACTCCTTGGAAACTGGGTTTCATGGACAAAAAAAATTGTATATTCATTCTTGGATTTTCCATCCGAACAGGAAACATCATTCACCACCAAAACCGTAGCCTTTTCGATAGGGTCCTTGTGCTTCGTATCAATAGTTCCTGGAAGTAAAGATTTGTGCCTCCCTGAATCATCCCCTCCATTAAGTAGATCACCATTCAAAATAGCATCCACTGCGGCCAAAGAAGCTCCATCATGACCGACAGTAGAAATCCCAGCGTTTCCTTTCATCGGTAGACAATTTTTTATTGAGTTATTAAACCAACTCACAAAGATAGAAAGATTGAGAGAAAGACTAGGGTTGTCAGACGGGGTATAGAAATCTTAGGTGATATGCTTGGTTGAGTGATTTTAGGGAATGGTAATATATTTGTTTGAGTGGTTGTAGGGATTGACTATTTGATTAAAGAACACTGTAAAGGTTATATATGTGTTGTGATTTACTTAAAAAAATAACGAAGTGAAGATTTTATTATGTGTTATTTTTTTTTTTTCAAAACTCGACCAAAACTAATATTTGGTATTAGAACAATTCGGGTTTGTTTTAAGATGGGATAGTGATTTTTTTCCATCGATGGTTCTGTTCTTTTATTTATTGCCACATTACAATAGAATATGAGATAATTTATCAGTCTATAAGATTTTGACCTTCAAGATTAGGATTTTTGTGTGTGTGTGTTCTATAAACCTTCCTTTCTATTCATTTAGATTAGGGATGTTTTGTATGTTATATAATCATTATTTTTATCTTTGTGTGTTATTTTTTTTTTTCAAAACTCAACCAAAACTAATATTTGGTATCAGAACAATTCGGGTTTGTTTTAAGATGGGATAGTAATTTTTTTCCATCGATGGTTCTGTTCTTTTATTTATTGCCACATTACAATAGAATATGAGATAATTTATCAGTCTATAAGATTTTGACCTTCAAGATTAGGATTTTTTTGTGTGTGTGTTTTATAAACCTTCCTTTCTATTCATTTAGATTAGGGATGTTTTGTATGTTATATAATCATTATTTTTATCTTTTAGATTCAGGATATTTTTTTATTATATAATCACCATTTTTGTCTTTCAGATTAAAGATGTTTTTTTGGTTATATAATCATTCTTTCTATTTTTAGATAAACAAGTGTGCAGAGTGTCAAAACCCTGTGGGAGGTAAATGGTAAATTTAATGGATTGGTGGATGGATAAATTTATTTGATATGTGTAGTTGATAGTATAACCATCACAATCCATAGTCAATAGCCATGTTACCAACCAAATCTTTCAAATTAGTTTGAATTAACCCAAAGAATAGAAAGGAGATTAATTAAAATCTAAACAACTTACAAGTAAAGTTAAAAAATTCAAGTTTGAAATCTACTACATATTTACCATGGCCCAAAGCTTTGAAATTTCCAAGAATCAACCACCTAAATGATAAAAAGAATAATTTAAATCTATGCACAACTAGAAATAAAATTCAAGCATTTACGTTTAAATCTATGGCATTGCCCTCGGGTTTTCCATTGCCATGAGTCAACAATCCGAAGGATATAAATAATAATTGAAATCTCTACACAACTTCAAATCAAAAAAAGCATTCACCGAAAGAATATAATTAATTGACAAATCTAAATACCACAAGAACTTGACCTTTTTCTTTCCTCGAATTGAAATATTGAACACTCTCCTTAATTACCAAGAATAAATAAAACCTGAAATTTAACTCATGATTCAACATATTTGCATACTTGTATAATTAAAATCTAAAATCTCATTTTTCTTTTCCTAAAGGCTAATACTATGATGTTTTTTCCCTTCTTCTGAAACAATGCAAATCGAGACTATTAGACTCGAATCCTCTAAGGATCATCATCAGGATTCAGACCAAAAAACACTTTTAAGAAGAAAAAATGCCTAACTATTATCCACCATTGATGATGACATTTAAATTTAGTACTAAACATACCCCATGTATAGTTCCTCCTACAATAAACAAGTGTAGTATATTGATTGGTTCCATGTAATATTATAATTAATTCAATCCTTCTATATTGGGCTCTTGGAAACCCAAATCTTGTAAGAAGGACAAATCCATAATGTACATGTGATCCTAATTTTGTGCAGCTTCATATTATGGAACTTTTTTTTACTAGCCAATCTATCAATGATGCAAAGGATTTGGGCTTGTGGGTACCATTATTTTCTCCACTCCATATATTGGATCTACCAACAACAACTACAAGAGGGGGATTTCTATAAGGATAAATTTCATTGGTACTAAACTTGGACAAATAATTTACTAAATCACCATGGCTTCTGAGGACTCTCCAAGATTCCACCATAAGCTCAAAGTAGACACTAATGTCATAACATCCAAACCAAAACTTATTTTTTCCTTGCATGTTTGTCCCATGATAAATATAAACATACATAAATTTATTTATCATTAATAAAAGAGCTTAGGAATTCAATTCAGAGATACCATTATGGATAAGACATTCATATTTCTACCTAAAAGAAAACTTTTACATCTTTGTGTTTGCTATCAATGAAATGTAGATCCAGAAAATAATTTACCATGTTAAATGATGACAACATTTCAATAACTTCCTTTGTGAAAGTTTTTCCAACTCCTCAAGTTCCAATCAAAATTGTAGGCCTGATTGATTATTCAAAATAGAGAAATTAAGATACCTTGTAGTTTTATTACAATGGCATGCCAAACATAGAATATAATAAATCTAAATAGAGCATGGGCATGCTAATTTCAAAAACAAATCATAAGGGAATATAAAAATCTCATATATGTAAAATCATATATTTAATGCTTTAAAACATAATCAAGTTTAACCTCCATAGTATCTAACAATCCTTTATAGCATTTACACTCATGTGCTAATGGATTTTTAAAGTGTTGAAGAGCTTCCATTCTAAGCTTTACAATGAGCCCCTATGAAGCCAAACAGACTAGATATAGACATATTCAAAGAACTACTAGATATACACAAATGCTTCTACCAAATATGGTTAAAAGGTAATCTCGATGAAACCAGAATCCATTTGAAATATAAAATTACAAAAAAATATGTTTCTTCAACCTAATAACTTGATATTATGTGTAAAGAACTTGTGTGGTAAATTAATTTAGATCATAATTCAAAATTCTATGTATGCATGTGTGCTAGGAAATGAGAGGGGTAAATGAAGGGAGAGTGAGAGAGGGACCATAGAGTCCACCAACCATATCCTCTTACGAGCTTCATTCAATGGGATTTTGCCCTGAAAATCACTTATGTGTGAAACTTGTTAATCCAATAGAAAAGCATCGTTATTTTATCTCCAACGTGACAATGAAATTACATAGAAACAAAATTCATAAGGGTAGACATCCTGCAGTAACTGTTTAGCAATATTTAGTGAAATAAGCTCTGTAATACCTGTCCCTACCTCACTACCACATTCCTCCTCTAATCTTCCTATCTTTCTAAGTGTGATCATGGGTTTAAATTAATAAAACTATCAAATTGTCTTATCTTCCAATGTCAAATCATCATGGCGTGTCACACAGGTGGCTTGCCCATCCTACCTTAATTAGTGCCTATGAAGCTGGCACCACACACTGCCTCAATTTAATCAAATCCTGCAATAAAATTAAAATATTTAGACTAATCAGGTTTAGATAATATTATTATTTTATAATATAAGTTAAACACCTTCCAACTTAGTTAAGTAAAACATTCATAGTTTTTTTAGCACATTATTTAAGACGCTCTGATTGGCTGAAATAGCAAAGAATAATTTCGGGTTAAAGAAAAGTGAAGTCAATAGATACCCTTCAGTAAGGTGTATATATAATATGATAAGGTATATAACTTTAATCCTTACAATTTTTATGGAATTAGTATTTCCATTTTAAATACACAAATTCTTTACCATTAAATTGATTATAAGATTTTAACAACCAAATGATATTTTTTAATAAACTGACCATTATCTTATTACATCAAAGATACATGAAAGGAGATGGAAAAGTAAAAATGCATTTCAAAAATCCTAACTTATTTTTCCATGTGTAATGTGCTCAATTTCTTGTTTTTGTAAGTTGTTATTTATCACTCACTTTTGTTCCTACCATTTTTCTAAAGCTCCCATATTTATGATAACTATAGAATTAAAATCACATTTTTCTTTGCAGAGTGATTTTAGAATTTTTGGAAACAATTATTGTGATTTTTGAGGGATGAAATCCTTCTTAATTATGCAATGTCATAAAATCACAATTTTTGGGGGTTTCATATTGTGACGAGTAACGGATCCAATAGGATTATAATGCAAACAAATTAAGCATTCATATCAACATTATAACTTAAAGCTAAATGCTCTAAACAAGATGCAAACCAATAAAAAGACTAATTGACTATGAATTATGGATTACCTTTTAGACTCAAATTTTATGATGGCAAGATTTTAGCTTGATAATAGACTAAGATGATAGCATGCACTAATTTTTCATGGAGTTTTCTCATTGTTTGGAATGGAGGGATTCATGGATTTAAATAGGCCATGGAGAGATTTTTTATGGAATTTAAAATTCCTTGAAATTATCTAGAGAGAGAACTCTCTAGAGAATTGGAGGGAATTTGAAGGAATTCAAAAAAAATAGAATTCTCTATAGAGAGAACTCTCTAGAAAAGATTGCATTAGGGAATATAACTATGATTAGGAGAATATTAGAAGAAGGGTTAGGTGAGGAATAGGGAGTAGGCTTGTAGGAAAGCCTAGGGATAGGTGTGATTTTATGAATTTAAAATTCACAAGTGGGTTTAATGGGGATTTAGGTGATAAATGGGATGTTAATAATAAATAATCAGAGGATTAATATTGGATGGGAAATATGAAGGTTAGTATAGGATAAGAAATATATTTAAATGGGACTAGATTATTGACTAGGGGGAATAGGCAACATTAGATGAAATAATAATGAAAGGGATTAATTTGCAAATCATTAGGCAAAATTAGTGACATAATTAACAATATAAAATATGCAAAAAAATTTATATGCATATATTTTTTCCCTCTTTGAAAGGGCATTGCGAGTGGATAGAATGGAAGGAGTAATGGTCTTTCAAAAAATAAAGACACTCATGGATGAATGTTAGTAAATGATGTTGATGATGCCCCCTCGAGAGGACATGTGGGGAGGAAGGAAGTGGATAGCCACTCGAAAAGAAGAAATGAGGGGTGGGATGGAAAAATTGACAAGGGGGTGAGATGAAAGATGTGGGACTAATGAGGAAGAAGATAAAATTGACATGAGAAGTAAGCTAAAAATTGATGATGCCATTGGCAAAGATCTATAGAAAAGGAAAAAAAATGACAGTGTCATGGTTGTCTACACATCCCAAGGTGGAATCAACCATAACATGATGATGATATGATAAAAGGTTGTAAACTTTCAACATATCCTAGGCAAGGACACATGCCAAGGAGAACTACAAATCAAGATGATTGATAAAAAAGGCCATGAGATATCGACATATCCCAAACAAAGACACATGCATTAGAGAACTTTGGGCCAAATATTAATGATAAGTGTATCTCAAATCTCAAGTCAAGTGATATGATCAAGTGACCAAATGATGAATATAAATAATTAGAGTGCAATACATCAAATCAATTATCCATAATGTGATTAATAGAGATGTTTCCCTTAGTAAGGATGCAGGTAAGGGAGGAAGAGATGATAAATTTATTGTCCTGATCATGCCCTAATTGAAGGAGTAACCACAAAATTTAAATGATGAAATGATCAATAAGTGATAATAGATGAGTAATGGAAGAAAAGATGGATGTTATGATTTATCAAGCCCAATCGATAGGTGCAAGAAATTGAATGGGAAGATAAGGGGGATGATTATGGGGATGGTGATTAATCTAGACTTATTGATAAATGATTGATATTATAACTTAAGGATTTGACTAATGCAACACTTGAGGATGATGAGAGGAAAGAGAGATGTGATGATAAATGATGGGGAAAGATGATAGAGTGGTTGAGCTAACCTCATACACACCATGTGATTGAGTGCTACCTACATAGTATTAAAAGACCTTAGGCCAATGTAGTTTAGAATATATTAGATGATGCCGATGATGTATTATATTATTAGGGTGATGATGATTATTATACATGCTAGTTGTTAGATAGATGATGCATCTTAGATGTTAGACATGAGGATAGAGGACTAAGAGAAATGATGGGAGATGAGATGTTAGTTGTTGATGACTAGAGAGATGATAGATGATAGGTTATAGGATATAAACACGATGATAAAATGACTCAAGGGAATGATTGAATATTAGAGTAGTGGATTGGGATTATTATCTTGATAATAAGATTAATATGATTAGATGATTAAGTAGGTGATAGAGGGTAAGATAAATGATGAGTGTGTCTATTATCAAGCCATCATTATTGTAATAAAGATTCTCATAGTCTGAACAATCCTATCTAAATATAGTACTAGGTAGCATAACCCATGATATAAGAGGATGTTATGTAAAAGTACATGATCATAAAATGGGAAAATAATGAAATCTACATAGGGCAGCCAAAAACATTACTATAGCTTTTTTGGCTCCATCATAGCATCCTTGTTCATTACACCCTTCATCAAAGATATGTGATGCAAGAACAATTAAAATAATATGAACATATTAAAAAAAAAAACATATTCAGATATATTCATGATAAAGGGCATGCAAATAAGTCAAACAATAAAGAGCATATAAGTATCAACATGTAGTCTCATTGTGTTTTGTCTAATTGTCTTGATGAGAGTTGATGGGATGAGTGATTAGGTGATGAGTTGGACCAAGTTGGTTTTTATGAACATGTCATGAATTTGGATTAAGGATAGTGATGCAAATCTAATCCCTTTTCCTCTTAAAACTCTGCTCCTTCAATTATCCTTCACATGCATTCACTAACTCTTGCCAAAAAACCTCTCCTTCTTTGCCAAATTCACAATAATTATCTTAAGAAACTTTTAAAACTATTATTTTCCATATTTAGGACCTATATATAAAGCATTATCATTTATTTAAATCATACTTTTCAATGGTCTGTATTTCCTTACCATCAAATTATCGATTCTAGGCTTAAGACTCTCTCTTTAGCTCAAAACCACATAACTTATCAACTAATATTCGAATGAAGTTTTTAATTAATAAATTTAATATGAATTCCTCTCTTTTCATACTATTTATTCATCCCAAATAACCAATCATGAAATTATCCTCCTTATTCACAACTTTCACTAGTTTGGATAGGATATCTAGTAGCCCTATTTTCCAGGTTTCCTTACCTATATGGATATGTATAGAGGAATATGGTAAAAATAATTATAAAATAATGTACCCTATAATTAATGATATTAAATATCAATGTTTAATACCTTAATTCAATCCTTAGACCACTTTTCTTTCTTCCTTTTGAATTCTATTTAGGCCTATTAGGCCTTTTAAGACCATGTCTGCCAACAGTGATTCCAAAAAGTATAGTTTCATAATGAACCAAACAAGAAACATGAAAATCCTATCAATGACCTTCTAAACTAACAATATAAAAAATTTGGCCAACTTTCACTAGTGTATCTACTCTAAAACATCAAAACCCTAGTTTTAGGGTTATAGGGTATTGAGACAACTGGAGAGAAATAAATATGAAACTATAACTATTGTAATGTGTTTCAATATCCCAAAATAGGTTTATTAGCACTGTATAGACCCTATAAAAAAATTTCAACCATCATTAGGTGTTAGTCAATCCATACTATACCTAAACTAGATCAATACATGCTTGGCTATGACAAGAATTCAAATGTTACAGGTTTGTATTTTAAGAAATAGATCATCTTGTAATTAATTTACAAATAGAGGTTAAATAAGCCTTCATACACATCCAAAACACCTAACTATATACCTTATAACTCTTGTAAAACAATGCAAAGATCCTTGTTTTCCATAAAATGAACACATAGTCTCATACTCACTGAATGATTCCAAAACGGAGGTCTATTTTAGGTTTTGTCTAAACATCCAATGTCTTCTTCATTATCCCTTGAAATATTTACCTTACCAATACATCCAATATTCATTCAATAAACTTTCAAAACCAACATTAATCTTATTTGATCATCAAATCTAAAGATACAATCTATAACTTAAGTAACACATATAGGAATAGGGTCTTTCCTTGGAGATGTCTATGTTTGTATGGTTTATTTATTATTCTTTGTTCTTTTAACTCCAACACTAATTAATCCACCCTTAATAATAATCAACTCAAATTCCAATCCCCAATCAAGAACCTTATTTAAATAACACAGTCCTCCTTTAGCAGTCTACATATGGTAACTTATTCAAACAACCATTATGAATAGGGTTTCTATTTGTCATTTTGTAAAATCCTTAACCAATAATAAAAGCTAACTCAAGGTATCAGTAATTTTTAGTTTAATTCACAATAAAATACATAATCCAAGCATGGAGGCATTAACAAATCCTTCCTTACTATATATTCAAACACATATTATGTATATAGAATGCAAGGGTGAACAAATTCATAAACAAATACACTTGCTTTGAGAGTTACATCTTATCATGCAAAGATTATCAAGTATTATTTGGACACAACAATTCCATCACTATTTTATTTATTAAATATTTATTTTAATTCACAAATGACTTACACAATCATTCATACATGTTGTTGGTAGACCTTCTTTCGTGTCCAAACATGTCTATCCTATTTCTCCTTATGCTCTTCCCTGCCTAGGGACTCTAAAACACTCTATCATAATTATAAAATATAAAAGGACTCTCAAAACAAACCCCTAATGTTTTCTTGAATAAGGAAACATCTAACAACTCCCAACCCACGTAGGGTGGTGAACACACTAGTTGCCACCTCATATTTTCAACTTGACACAAGATATTCCAAACCAACCTATGAATAAAAAATAACTCCCATGACCTTTAAAGAGACCTTATAGGTCATTTAAAACTTTATAATACCATTACAGTTATTTTAAACTCAATTAGACTCCCCAATATAATTTAAAATTTAAACTTCCCCTTTTGGAGGGAAAAATGACTTGAACACAAATTTAATTTTGCTCCTACCTAAGACACATTATAGAATATTTATTGACATTCTAATATTCCCATGCATCATACTTCCAAGGGGAGAAAAGTCTTGACCTCCATTTTCTTTTTCATTCAAATTCTCATACAAATGTGTGTGATCTTTGCTACCACACCTATTCTTGTGATTGCTCTTCCAATTGCTCCTTTGCTCTCTCTCCTATTATTGTTCATGTTGTTACTTATACTTTAAACTACTCTTATTTATTTTTTTAACAAATTCTCTCATGTGATCCACTATCACTTCTCTTTCTTCTATGCTTTTCAAGGCATCAACAAATAATTCTTCATTTTCTAGTTCTTTATGGAGTGATTGAATGACTCCCTTAGCATCATCTTCTCATTTTAGAATAGTTGAAAACTATCTATTCTCATCTTTACACTCCCTTTGTTTCATGAGTACCAGTATTTCCCCATCTCTTATCTAACTGCACACCTGACTCTTGACTTGGCTTCTCACTATCTTCATACCTGTATATAGAAACTCAAATGCAATGTTAGCTATGAAACAAAGAGACCATAATGTCCCTATAAGTTCCTCTTGAATGGACACCTTCTTCTTTCATTTGTCTTCTTATTCAAGTGCTTGCTTGGATATTATTTGTTCTTCCTTCTTCACCTTCTCCACTATGAGAACTCTTTTTTCTACTTCTTCATCCTCATGTTGCTCTCTTGGCAACTGGCTTGTCTCCAAACCTCCATGGGATTTTCTATTCATATTTTCCTTCTTCATTTCATGTCTTCTTCTCTTCATGAGTAGCTCTATTGGCCACTTCACTCTTTTCTTCATCACCCATCCTTTCCATGGGCATTCTGCCTCCTATTATTTAACCCATTATTCACAATATTCTAGCAACTCCATCATTTTAATCTCCATATTCATCAAATATTTCCTCAATTATCTCATTTCTCTATCCATTTTTACCTCTTCCTTTTATTTTACTAACTTTTCTCTCTTGTGGATGTTTATCTGAACCCTATCTCTCACCTTTATCTCTACTTCTCCTTTCATCTTGTTTTATTGGCCTCACTTGGACCACTTACCTCTTTTGGTTCACACCTGGAACCTCCTATATCAAACCTCACTTGGGCCTTCCAACTCTTGTCCTTTATACTATGACTATCTCTTTTCTCAAACTCTCTTTATGAGCTTGTCTCTCTCACTTGAGGTTGTTAATAGCTCACTTGTTCAGGTCTGCCACTTCAACACTCACTATTTTATTTCTTTAACCGATCACTCATCATCATAAATGAATTCAACCAAGTAAATCAATCACAAAACATATCATACCTCCTCAATATATTGTCTTAACTTTGTCCTTCCAAAGACTCCTTCTTAATCAACTCCTTTTCTGTAATTTTCATTCACATGCATAGTAAATAAATAAAATCACCAACTTGTACCTATACTTACACATTTGCCAAGGCATCTCCTTTCTCTAATACCAAAATGATGTAGAGTTAATTCCTTTTCATCTTAAAACTTTGCTCCTTAAATTATCCTTCACATGCATTCTCTAACTCTTGCCAAGAAACCTCTCCTTCTATGCCAACTTCACAATCATTCTCTTAATAAAATTTGAAAAATATTATCCTCCATCTTTAGGACCTATAGATAAATCACTATCATTATTTAAATCATACTTTTCAATGCTCTGTATTTCCTTACCATCAAATTCTTAACTTTAGGCTTAAGACTCTCTCTTTAGTTCAAAACCACATAACTCATCAATTAAGATTCCAATGAAGTTTTCTATTCATAAATTTCATATGCATTAATCTCTTTTCAAAATATTTACTCATCTCAAATAACCAATCATGACATTATTCTCCTTATTCACAACTTTCACTAGTTTGGAAAGGGTATCTTGTAGCTCTCTTGGCAACTGGCTTGTCTCCAAACCTCCATGGGCTTTTCTATTCATCTTTTCCTTCTTCATTTAATGTCTTCTTCTCTTCATGAGTAGCTCTATTGGCCACTTCACTCTTTTCTTCATCACCCATCCTTTCCATGGGCATTATGCCTCTTATTATTTAACCCATTATTCACAATATTCTAGCAACTCCATCATTTTAATCTCCATATTCATCAAATATTTCCTCAATTATCTCATTTCTCTATCCATTTTTACCTCTTCCTTTTATTTTACTAACTTTTCTCTCTTGTGGATGTTTATATGAACCCTATCTCTCACCTTTATCTCTACTTCTCTCTTCATCTTGTTTTATTGGCCTCACTTGGACCACTTACCTCTTTTGGTTCACACTTGGAACCTCCTATATCAAACCTCACTTGGGCCTTCCAACTCTTTTCCTTTATACTATGACTATCTCTTTTCTCAAACTCTCTTTATGAGCTTGTCTCTCTCACTTGAGGTTGTTAATAGCTCACTTGTTCAGGTCTGCCACTTCAACACTCACTATTTTATTTCTTTAACCGATCACTCATCATTATCAATGAATTCAACCAAATAAATAAATGTCTTAACTTTGTCCTTCCAAAGACTCCTTCTTGATCAACTCCTTTTCTATAATTTTCATTCACATACATAGTAAACAAATACAATCACCAACTTGTACCTATACTTACACATTTTCCAAGGCATCTCCTTTATCTAATACCAAAATGATGTAGAGTTAATTCCTTTTCATCTTAAAACTTTGCTCCTTCAATTATCCTTCACATGCATTCTCTAACTCTTGCCAAGAAACCTCTCCTTCTATGCCAACTTCACAATCATTCTCTTAATAAAATTTGAAAAATATTATCCACCATCTTTAGGACCTATAGATAAATCACTATCATTATTTAAATCATACTTTTCAATGCTCTGTATTTCCTTACCATCAAATTCTTAACTTTAGGCTTAAGACTCTCTCTTTAGTTCAAAACCACATAACTTATCAACTAAGATTCCAATGAAGTTT
Organism: Torreya grandis; assembly: GCA_037957365.1. Taxonomy (NCBI): domain Eukaryota; kingdom Viridiplantae; phylum Streptophyta; class Pinopsida; order Cupressales; family Taxaceae; genus Torreya; species Torreya grandis. The sequence goes on along the minus strand of JARHVA010006116.1, from coordinate 883,942 downwards.
TATATTTGTAAATTTCATATGCATTCATCTCTTTTCAAAATATTTACTCATCTTAGATAACCAATCATGACATTATTCTCCTTATTCACAACTTTCACTAGTTTGGACAGGGTATCTAGTAGCCCTATTTTCAAAGTTTCCCTACTTGTATGGATATGTACAAAGGAATATGGTAAAACCAATTATAAAATTAGGTACCCTATAATTAATTCTATAAAATTTCAAATTTTAAAACCTTAAGTCAATCCCTAGACTATTTTTCTTTCTTCTTCTTGAATTTTGTTTAAGCCTACTAGGCCTTTCAAGACCCTGTCTACCAACAGTGATTCCAAATAGTACATTTTCATAATAATATACAAAATTTGGCCAAATTTCATCAGTGTATCTTCTCTAAAACATCAAAACCCTAGTTATAGGGTCATAAGGTCATGAGACAACCCAAAATCAAGAAATATGCAACTATAAGTGTTGTAATGTGTTTTAAGATCCAAAAATAGGTTAATTATCACTTTATGGACCATATACAAGTTTTTCAACCATCATCAAGTGTTAGTCAATCCATATTATACCTAAACTAGATTAAACATGCTTGGTTGTGATAAGAATTCAATTATTACAGGTTTATCTTTTAAAAAATTGATCATCTTGCAATCAATGGCCAACCATAGGTTAAATAATACTTCATACACATCCAACACACCTAAATTGATACCTCATAACTCTTGAAAAAGAATGCAAGTATCCTTCTTTTCCATAAAATGAGCACACAGTCTCATACTCATAGAATGATTCCAAAACAAGGGTCTATTTTAGGTTATGTCTAAACATCTAATGTATTCTTCATTATCCTTTTCAATATTTACCTATAAAATAAATCCAATATTCATTCAAGAAACTTTCAAAACCAATATTAATCTTATTTGATCATCAAACCTGAAGATACAGTCTATAACTCAAGTAACACATACAGGAATCGGGTCTTTCCTTAGAGATGTCTATATTTTTATGGTTTATTTTTTATTATTGGCTATTTTAACTCTAACACTACTTAATCCTCCCTCAGGAACACACAACTCAAAATCCCAACCCCAGTCAAGAACCTTCATTAAATAGCGTAGTCCTCCTTTAGCAGTCTACATATGGTAACTTGTTCAAACAACCATTATGAATAGGGTTTCTACATGTCATTTTGTACAAACCTTAACTAAAAATAAAATCTAAATCAAGGTATCATTCAGTTTTAGTTTCCTTCACAATAAAATACACAATCCAAGCACGGAGGAATTAACAAATCCTTCCTTACTATATATTCAAACACATATTATGTATATAGAATGTAGGGGTGAGAAAATTCGTAAAGAAAAATACACTTGCTTTGAGAGTTAAATCTTATCATGAAAAGATTATCAATTATTATTTGGAAACAACAAGTCCATCACTATTTTATTTATTGAAGCTTTAGTTTAATTCACAAATGACTTACACATTCAGGCATACATGTTGTTGGCAAACCTTCTTCTATGTTCAAACATGTCTGCCCTATTTCTCCTTATGCTCCTCCCTACCTACAAACTCTAAAAGACTCTATCATCATTATACCATATAAAAAGGAATCTCAAAATAAACCCCTAATGGTTTCTTGTAGTAATGTTATGCAAGAGAGATCTTGTTGGCTATGAGTTCATTATCAACTCCAATAAATAGTAAAGACCCTAATGTAGAAATATTTATTTGCCAACGTTAATTAGGAATAACATATGATTATAGGCTTGATGAGATGACTAGTGTTGACAAGGTAAAGACAAGTTAGACTATGATTGGGTTAGGTCGATAAAATAGTGGATAAGGTGATTAGGCTAGACAAGGTCAAGACAAGTGACAAGGTGTCAATTAAGACAAGGTGGGTTTTTTTATGAGTAATAAGGATTATACTAAGACTCTAAGGATGAGTAAGTCAAGGTGATGTGAGGATATGGTGATGAAAAGGACTAGGGTGTGACCTAGATTGGTTATGGATAAGGTGGATTTAGTCTTGAGGTTGACACTAGGGATGACTAGTGCTAAGGCTAGGTGAATAATATGAGGTTAAACTATGATAATATGTGATGGAGGGATGCCAATACTAGATTAAGGTATGTAAGTGATGGCAGTATGACTAGTGTTAGATAGATGAGACTAGATTAAGAGGGGTGATGAGAGATAGGATAAGATACAAGATGAGATAAGCTTAAAGTATGTACATGAATTTACAAAGAAAATATGTACAAGATGATATTGATAAGTACCTATAAAATGATATGATAATGATACAAACATATATAAGATGATGATATGGGAAGGAGACTTAGATAGGTGTGTATAGGCTTGGGTAAAAGGTTGACTTAGTTTAAAAACAACATTGGTCTAGCACAACACTCACCAAATAAATCAAACTATAAACCTATCATTAGTAAATTGATTTGAGAGTGTAACTCGATGGTTTTAACATCTAACAACTTTATGGGTTAGGTTGTAGGCTAGTAACCCATTATGGAATATACAAAACCCTCTCAACCCTATTTGTACTTAATGGTCATTTGGGAGTTGATATTGACTCTAACAGAAAGTCATATGTTATGACCAATGATCTTATTCTAGGCTATATAAGCTCACTAGAGGCATCCCCAATATACATTACATAGGGCCCAAATCTATATAGAGTGTTGTCTAATGCTTGGGTCAGAGAATTAACTCTTTCCCTATATGAAATCCCTGTATGGGGTCAACCACTTGGCTTAACGATAGCTTCCCTAATTTTTATTCTTCATCAAAACATAGAGTGTGGATCTATGCATGATGGTGAAATCAATGGTCACAATCCCCCTAGGACTATGGCAAGTGCATGGGAATCACTTCCACATCATGTTTCCTCCTAAAAAATAAAAATAGGAGGTTTTGTTAGTGGTTAGACTCACCACTAAGATGTAAGGAGAAGAACATACACCACGGTAACCCTTGGGTATAGACAAATAGATAAAAATTTGATCAATTGATTATTTAAGTGTAATAAATAAAATAATACATGATAGTTTTCAAATGCCAAAATATTTGACAGGAAACATGTAAAATAAGTGATCAGTAGTTTCAATTTAGAAATCTTCAGGGGTAACCTATAAGATAAGATGTTAGACAAAAATATATCCTATAATAAAATATGTTAGTAGTTGATAGATAAAATCAAGCGAGTCAAAACTACCACAATTCAAGCCCTATAAAAATCAAAACAAAATGTTAGTCTAATAAGCCTTAAAAAAATAATGAATTTTTTTTCAAGTTTTGCACTATAATTTTTTTAAATGAAGTGTTGTGATATGAGGGTATAGGGGTAGCATCCATCAACAGGTTCTAGGAAAATCACCCATTATGAGGTTAAAGACTAGTGTCCTTTATAGGGTTAAGGGGTAGTGCCCCTTATGGAGTTTGATGGCACCAACTTAGGACTTGTGGAACCCTTGGAATGACTCAAAATTCACCAAAAATGGTCCTACAAAAATACACTCAAAAGATACTTTTTTTAAGAAACATTAAGAGTAAAATTTCTACTAGAATAATCAAAACTGTAGATACATAGTTAGTGTTATGAAAAATCACATACAAAATGACAAAATCACTTATAACAAGTCAAAATTGCAAATATAGGGTTATTAGGTGGTTATTTAATTTTAAAATCACTTCTAGGTCCTACATAATTATAAATAGCATGTCAAAATCATAAATACAAAGAAGCATTTTTACCAAGATGATTAGGCAGACTTTTAGCAGCTAGGGAAAAATCATCATTTTTAGAGGAAAAATTATGACTTGAAATCAAAACTATTACTGCCTAGAAGCGATTTTGAAAACTATGATAAAAATGAGATATTTACAAATTTTACAAAGACTAAATGGTCTTTGTTAAATGTTAGGTTCTGATTTTATTATAATAAGGTATTTACAACAATTTTCAAGATTGAAACTAGATTAAATTAAGGTTTTTAAAAATCATAACTATAGAGTTGCAATTTTCCTCAATTGTGTGTGTGTGTGTGTGTGTGTGTGTGTGTGTGTGTGTGTGTGTGTGTGTGTGTGTGTGTGTGTGTGTGTGTGTGTGTGTGTGTGTGTGTGTGTGTGTGTTTGTGTGTGTGTGAACCTTGAAAAAAAAAAGTTAGAAATGGAGAGTATATACTTACAAATGATTAGTGATATTTATAAATATATTATAGATTAAAAACCTTAAATTTTACTATCTATCAAAATCATGACTAAATATGTCAAAAATCACTAATATAAATCAAAATCGCAATTATATATTCAAAATCATGACTAAAAAATTAAAATCTCAACTGCATACTCAAAATCATAGATAGGAATCAAAATCATATATTACGAGAAGCTATTTTGAATAACAAGACTAGAATAACTAAGTTACCTTGATGGCTAGTGGTTAGATTGATGGTTTATGTAAAAATTACCACTATCATCCTCAAAACCTCAAATGCAAAATCACTTTTTGTAGAGTAAAATCACCTTTCACCTGAAGAATGATATTTTTAAAATTTTGAGCCCCAAATTTGTCCTAAATCTTTCTCTCAAGATTCAAAATCACATCTCACACATAAGATTAGCACAAAGAAGGGCTCCCACCATGGTTGCCAAGTCTGAGATGATATATTCAAGCAATTTTATCATGATTATGCAATTATATCCAAATCTACCAATCTACAAGTAAAATATAAAGCCAACAGGATTAAAATGCAAAGAAATTAAGCATTCATATTGACATTATAACCTAAAGGTAAATGCTCTAAACAAAATGCAAAACAAGAAAACTACTAATTGATTATATATTTTATATTACTTTTTAGAATTAAATTTTATGATGGCAGAATATTGGCTTGATAATAGACTAAGATGATAGCATGGAGTGATTTTTAATAGCATTTTTTTATTATTTGGAATAGAGGGATTCATAGATTTAAATAGGCCATGAAGGGAGTTTTTTATGGAATTTAAAATTCCATGGAACTTTCTAGAGAGAGAACTCTCTATAGAGTTAGAGGGAATTCTAAGGAATTCAAAATTATTTAGAATTCTCTAGAGAGAGAACTCTCTAGAGAATATTCCATTAGGGAATCTAATTATTATTAGGGGAAGATTAGAAGAATGGTCAGGTGAGGAGTAAGGAGTAGGTTGTAGGAAATCCTAGGGATAGGTGTGATTTTGTGAATTTAAAATTCACAAGTGGGTTTAATGGAGATTTAGGTGGTAAATGGGATGTTAATAATAAATAACCAAAGGATTAATATTGGATGGGAAATTTGAAGCTTAGTATAGGATTAAAAATGTATCTAAAGGGGACTAGATTATTGACTAGAGGGAATAGGCAATGTTAGATGAAATAATGATGAGTGGGATTAATTAATGAATCATTAGGCAAAATTAGTGACACAATTAGCAAGATGGAATAAGTGAACAAAGAATACACATATAAACTAGAATGTTCAAAAGTTTGTACATTGCATTGTGCATAACGCCTATTCAATTTTTCTTATTTTTTAAGTCACCTCTTTGATAAGCATGTTGCATAAAATATTATAGTTAATTATAATTGCAATTTTTTTTATAATAATTCAATTCAGAAGACACTATAAATTTAATTGAAAAAATCATCCATATTTTATTTTGTTATGGTTAAATGTGACACCTAGTCTATATGTTCACATTTTACACTAGTCTATATATTCACATTTTACCCAAAGTACACACTAGTAGTTGCCCCACATGTGCATACTACAATGAAAGGGATGAAGGGTTCTCTTTTCGTGAATTGGAGTTTTTAAAGTGAAAGAATGTAAATTAATAATTGTACCTCACTTAAAATCCATGTTCATTAATCACGTATCACCTTTGTACACAAATTGTTAAACAATAATATGATATTTCAAGTGGAGTTGATGTTGGAAAATGAGGTTGTGTTCCTTCATACAAAAAAGCAGTGTAAAGGGAGCAAACACTATTTCACAATGAGCTTTAACTTAGGTAAAGTGGTGGGAACGGGCAAGGCCATACAAAGCATGAAGGTGGTAAAATATTTCAAGTTGAGCTGGGTGGTGATGTTGAGAGAAATGATAGGATACTACAGGGAATGAACTTGAATAAAATAGGGTAAATACATGTGCAAATTTTGGTGATATGTCACATTTGTCAATAAAATATATATCTTCTAATTATGTTTTTTAGTTAATCAATACATGATCGAATCAGAGGTATTTCTCAATAAAAATAGGGGTCATATATCCATTAATGCTTCTAAAAATATAGAGAATGCACCACATGTCATTATAGATGAGTTTAAAACTAATTAATTAAAAATTAAGACTAATTTAACTATTTAAAACTTAATTATGCAAATCTAAAATCAATCAAATGAAAATAGAAAACACTTCTTCAAAGAAAGACGCCCCTATATAATCTAATTGATTGATGTAGGATATGCAAATAAAAAAAGATACAAATATTTTAAAGTATTTCCATTCTCGTTCTCATTAACATAAACAACATACATTTTATTCATAACAATAGTGCTCACTTCTTTTTATTTAGGGGATCAAGGAAAGTTAAAACTATTGACATGACCACAAGTGCTCCCAATTTTGATATCTCCAAACTTTTTTACATACTGTCTTTGAGTGCTAGGTCTTATAAATTCCTCTATGGATGTTGCAACTATGATACTGAGTTGTGTAACTTGCACTAAAAGGGATGGATTTTTCTAATTTGGTAAAACATAGTTTTGTAAAGTGAAAGAGTATGAATCGAAATTGGGATATTTTATTTGTCCATGCTCCTAATATATTGATACTTAGAACAATTACATCTAGAAATACGAACATAAGAAAACCTCATACTTGATCCTCTAAAAGAAAAGGTGGCCACAATTATAACATGTCTTCACATTGTATTTATTCCTACTTGTTAAAAAAACATAAAATTAAAAGAAGCACTGGTCAGCAAATAAATGATTTAGGAAGGTTATTAAATAAATAACCTATAATATTTATATATTAATATATACTATGCAATTAATATAATAATATTATACTATTATTTTATTTTATTTTGCTAGATTGTAAATCGGTCTGAGAAACTCTCAAAGCCCACATCCCATATGTTTTATTAACCTCCAAAATACCATCTATATATAAAATATTACCAGATGAAATTTGAACCTGGGGAGACCCAGATCCCCATGCGTTGGAGGCCCAAAATGGTATCAAAAATTTGTTGAGGAAGGAGCAGGTAGCCATGTCGAACCTGCAACTAACCTATTTTGCTTCACTATTCAAATCCTCCACGGAAAACGTACTCTCGTGATGCCACTCAAGCTCGTTGCTGAGGCTGAACATGCGGGTGCTTTGTATGACAAATATAATAGTGATAATGGCGAAGCATTAAGAAGGTAATGATGAAGCCTAATGTTCCCAACATGCTCGCGGCCTTCTCCACAATAGCTGGCCTCAACGCAAACAACGTTATTTTATTGTCAGGCAGGGCTAATCCTCCTGGATGTTGGTTATATTTAATAGATCAGTTATTATTTTTCTTGGTCTTGATTGAAAAAATTGATATTAGATTCACAAGTTCAAGTTGAATCTATATACTGGAACTAGCATGTTTAGTGTTGTAATGAATACATTTACGTTTATTATATTTAATAGATTAGTTATTAGATAGTTTTTTTTTTTTCGGGTATATATATATATATAATTGATAATAAGTGATTGAAAAAATTGATATTAAATATATAAAGTTCAATTTAAATGTAATAATGTACAGGTATGCGTTTAGATTTTTTATTTTATAATTTTTTAAAATATTAAATTTTAAAGTATGTGTTTGGATTTTATTTTATTTTTTAAATATTAAATGTTACAGTTTTAGATTTGCAAGCTTCTGTAGAGATGTGTTTTCATCATTAAAAATAAAATAAAATTAGAGATTATATATTATTTTTTAATAAATATAATATTTATGTGTAAATATCTTAATTATATATATATTCAGATTTTATATTTTATATTTTTTTTGAAATATTAAGTTTTTAGATTTACAAGTTTAATAGATTTGTAGAGATATGTTTCTATTATTTATTTTCTAAAGTTATTATAATTTACATATTTTTTAAAGTTTAGATATTTATAAAGATGAGGTTTTAGGTTTAATTTTCATTGGTTTGTTTATTTGTGACAGGGGTTTTTGTGTACTATTGAAGTAGTTTGACCAATTTTTCAAAAACTAACGTTTTTGAATATTCGTCAACTATACAAAAATGATATAACACCTAAACATTAGAAAATAAAAATTAAAAAACAAATACATTATTTAATTTTAATTATCTTATCTTATTGTATATTATGAAAGTCAAAAATATTTTATTTTTAATTGTCTTAATTTAATATATATTATGAAAGTTAAAAGTTTTGTTTTTTTCCTTTTATTTTTATATATATATATATATATAATAAAAGCTATAAGTCTTAATTTTTTAAATTCAATGTATATTATTTCTTGTCAAGTTTTTTATATGTCTTAGTTCTAAGTATTTTATATCCCTTTAAATGGAGTTAATGTATACCTAACTCATTTAATTCATTTATTATATATATAAAATAAATATATTAATTATTTTTAAATATTTTTTAATTTATATATATTTTTTTTAAAATAGGTTAAAAACTTTATTGAAACTTAGAACAGCTTAATACAGAACAGCCTAGGGCCAAAGCCCCAGGAACCACTAGAGACTACAGAAAAAAAAAGAACAAGAACATCACTCCCCAATACCACTCTCATCTTCTAAAAGAATCCTCTCCAAGTCTTGACATAACTCGTAGGGCATCTGCTCCCAACCATCAATCTTCCAACCATCTGTATCTTCTGATTCCCATTTTGCCAGGCAATCGGCCGCCCTGTTCCATTCCCTTGGAATATGGGCATAAGACACTGAATCCATACAAGCGCTAACCTGAAGTATGTGTTGTACTAACGTAGACAGCTGCCAACTAACATCGAAGATCTTCCTCTCAAGGAGTAGATTTATCAGGACTTGAGAGTCGGCTTCACAAATCACCTTCCTCCACCCTAGATCATAAGCTTGCTTCAAAGCATATAGGATCGCCAAGCCTTCCATCCTATTAACGGTTTGCACCCCTTTATTAGCCAAAAAAATAAAAACCACTGAACTAGAAGAATTCCTACCAATCCCACCAATCCCAGCCGACCCTGGATTACCCCTAGAAGAACCATCCGTATTAATTTTCAAAAACCAGCGGGAGGTGGTAGCCATTTCCCCATCCTTTGAACTCGATGTTTCACATGTCTACCTCTCCTAACACAAGCTAAAGCTAGAGATATCCCTTGTATGCCCAGCCTGTCAACTATCTCAGCATCACCCTTCTCCAGCGGCAAAATAATCTCACTCTTAGCTTCAACAGTTTCTTGGATCATTCCCAAGATTCTAATCCAAACCTGTTGAATCCCCAATTTTTCTCCCTGAAAAATTATGTGATTCCTTTCCAACCAAACTTGCCATAGCAGAAAGATAGGACTAGCATACCAAACATCCTGCAAGAAGGGAGCCGAGGAGGGGGTCCTCCCCAATCTCATCCAAAAATCTGTCAAGGAGAATGCATGAATACACTGACATTTCCACACATCCCACCAGATATGCCATAGTTGCATTGTGAAGGGGCAGTGGAAGAATAAGTGCAGAGAATCTTCCTCCCCACCACTACAGAGAACACACCTCAAAGGGCCAGCAAAGCCCCTCTTCCAGATATTTTCCCAAGTCAAGCATCTATTCCAGACCAAAGTCCAAATAAAGCAATTACACTTTGGCCAAGAGAATCTATTCCAGACTTTTTTCCACTAATAAACTTCCCTCCCCCCATCTAATTGCTGAGAGAGCAACTCCTGATAACCAAAAGACACAATGTATATACCTTTGGGATTAGGGGCCCAAGCCAACACATCACTATCCATAAGGGCGCTACAGCTACGACAAGAAAGAATGTAATGAAGTTCAACACACTCTACCTCCAACCCGAAAATAGGCCACTCCCCTGGGGTCTTCCATCTTGCTTCCACCACCTGCCCATGAAGGGAAAGGGACTTAAAGTCACCCACCCTAGTCCATCCAGCTTCACAAAACCTCTGGGACAATAGACTTAAGTGAGGATATTGGGTAACTATGAGAGGGTAGCCATCCCAAGAATCTTGCCAGAAATGTGCCTCTATCGCACTCTTGCAGATCCAGAATAGTCCACCCTTAATGAGCGTAGCCCCTTTCTTGAGTGTAGTCCAAATCATCGAGTCTTTCTCTATCAAGTTATATCGAGGGGTATCTTTCTGGGGGATCCCAAAAAAGTACTTATGGGATAAGATTCTGGCCCACACCTGGTCCTGTTCCACACACCACTGCCAATACAATTTAGCTGCCAAAGCAGTACCAGAAAGCAATGACTGCCATAATCCAAGACCACCAAACCTTTTTGGTCTACAAACTACCTCCCACTTAATAAGGCTCTACTTAGTTGATGATAAATTACCAGCCCATAAAAACTATCTTGCTAAGGAATCAAGGCCCCTAACAAAGCTCACAGGCACCACCTGAATCATACACCTATAGAGAGGAAGCACCTGCACTATAGATTGAAGTAGCTGGACCCAACCAACAAAAGACAGCCAACGATGAGTCCAATGGTTCACTTTGACATGGAACTTGTCCAGAATAACCTGCCATGAATCCCTAGACTGCCTGCTAGCCGAAATAGGAATTCCAAGGTATAGCAAAGGAAGACTCCCAATTTGGAACCTGAGAATATTAGCAACTCTTCGTTAAATGGGAGGTGGAGTGTTGAAAAAAATTGAAGACTATCCCTTGTTAATTAACTGTCCTGAAGCAGCAAGATAAACATCCAAGCCTTTGCACATATTAGAAGCCTCCCTTATAGTAGCCATTCCCTTCAAAGCCGCATCATCCACAAACTTTAGGTGAGATTGTACAGGAAGGCCCCCTCCCCATTGCCAGCCCTGAATAAAGCCCCCTTCAAAATTCCTTTTAATCAACCATCCCAGCCCTTCCACCAGAAGAAGAAACAAGTAAGGAGAGAGAGGGTCGTCTTGCCGCAAAACCTGAGAGGCCCCAAAGAGATTAGAATGCTCTCCATTAATCAAAACTGAGAAAGAAGTTGAATTCACACAACTCATAACCCAGCGAATCCATTCCTCCTCAAAGCCAAAGGCACCCAAAACCTTATGGAGGAAGGACCAACAAACTCTGTCATAAGCCTTGCTCATGTCCAACTTGATGAACATAGCCTTGTCTTTGGACTTGGCCATGGAATGGATAGTCTTTGTAGCCACAACCACACCATCCAAGATTTGACGGCCCTCTACAAAGCCACTTTACTCTTCATAAATAAGCATTGTAAGCCACTTTTTTAACCTTTCAGCAATCAACTTAGATATAATTTTATAAATTACATTGCAAAGAGAAATCGGGTGAAATTGACTTAATCGATCAACCCCCTCCCCCTTGGGAATGAGAGCTAAGAAGGTAGAGTTCAATGCCCAGAGCATTTACTTATTCTTCTGGGATTCTTGAACAACTGTGAATAAATCTAATTTGATAATGTCCCAAAATTCCTGGAAGAACTCAATCGAGAATCCATCTAGACTAGGCACCTTTCCTTTTTGCATATGGAAAACAGTCTTCTCTAACTCCTCCAAAGATATGGCACTCATAAGATGCTCTTTCATTTCAAAAGAAACCAAAGAAGGAATATAGGAGAGAACCTGAGCCTCTGCAGCTGAGTCCCCCTACGATTCCTCCCTAAATAAAGAAGCAAAATACTACACAGCTTCATTGCAAATATCCTAGGTAGAATGGATAACCTCCCCCCTGTCAGTCACCAAAGATGATATAGAATTATCATGTTGTTTGGGCTTTCACTGAATTGAAGAAGAAGGCAGTGTTCTTATCCCCCTCTTGAAGCCACACATTCTGCACTTTCTGTTTCCAAAAGATTTCCTCTCTTAGCTCTCATTCTTCCAATGTTTTTAGAGCCCTAGCTTCCTCCCGTAACAAATACTCAGACACCCCCTCTTCCCTAATCAACCTGGTAACATCATTCAACTCCTTTTGAGCCTCATTTTTCGCTTGGTAAATGTTCCCAAAGCATTATCGATTCCACCATTTGAGCTGATACTTAACATATTGGAGGAGCTTGGCAACAATATACATCGTTGAACCAAAAGCAGGTCTACCTACCTTCCACCATTTAGCAACACATCCATACAGGTCCGGGTCCCTGAGCCACATGAGCTGGAACTTGAAAGGCGGCTTTTGAGGCACACGAGCTGAGGAAATGATAAGCTTTATGGGCCAATGATCCGAAGCTCTCCAATCTAATATCTCAGAGCTAGAAGACCACAATCCACCCACCCAAAAATAGGAAACCATGAAATGGTCAAGTCGTTTAGCAATGCACCTGTCACCCACCCTTCTATTGTTTCAAGTGAAGTGGCCATTGCTAGGCTTGATATCCACGAGATTTAGTGCCGAAATATTATCCTGAAGCAAGATAGAGGAGGGCTCCAGTCTTGCATTACCTCCCCATTTTTCAGTTAAATCAAGAATAACATTAAAGTCTCCAGCAATAATCCATGGCAAATAAGGAAATAAACTACGAACCACATGAATATTATTCCATACTAGAAGTTTACCTTGGAAATCAATAGGAGCATAGACATTAGGAAAAAGGACAGATTCCCTGGACTCAATGCACAAAGAAACCATGGATAAGGAGGACTTGAAGGAAATCCAGGACACAGGTTGGATCTTACGTGGGTTCCATAGACATGCCACACCCCTCGAAGATCCCTGAGCTCCAATGCACTGACATTGACCTTGCCTCCACAACGTAGGTGCGATACTCAACATACATTCCACAGAAACTTTAGTCTCCTGAAGAAAGAGAACATCAGGAGAATGACTTTTAACTAATTCCCAAACAGCGTTTTGTCTAGAGCCACTGTTCAAGCCCCTTGCATTCCAAAAAATAATGATCATTTGGCAGAAGTCAAAAAGTGGGAATCTAAGGTCTTAACGGATCCTGACTCCACCAAAGTCTCCCCTATCATCTTAATCTTCTCCAAGTCCTTCTTTCATCCCATTTTAACATTTTTCTCTGAAACCCCCTTCTTACCATCCTTTTGAAGAATGCCCAGATGAGGATAAGATTTACCTCACTTATCCGTATCTGAAATTACAATCTGTGCAGGAAGAGCCGTTTCCTCTACTCCCTATCCCATATCAGCATTTGGCTCTAAAATCCTCTGAGCCCCTGACTGCCCATCCGTGACCTTAGAATGTGTAAATATTCTTGTTTTTTGTTGAGTGTGTTTTAAATTATCTTGAACAAATCTATTAAGAGAGTAATCAAGGTAAATCTATAATGAAAGTAATAGAGGTAAATATAGAGTCGCATGTATGATAAATGTAGTAAAGGGGCCGCTTAGGATAGGGAAATAATTTTTTTTAATATTGACTATGTTTTTAATTGAATATATTTTTATATTATTTTAAAATAATGTTTTAAGTGTATTTTATTTTATATTATTTAAAAGTTTAAATATAATATTATAATTTTTTTTAAAGGCCTGATTAATGTTTGTTTAATTTATTTTTATTTTAATAAATATTATAGTAAAATATTATTTTTTATTTTATTAATATATGTTTAATTTATTTTTATTTTAATAAATATAAATATGATGTAAAATATTTTTTTCTCAAATCAAAATGGGGATTATTTTTTATCTTTAATCCATAGAATTTATGATGAAAGGATTGTTTTTTTAAAGGTATCCACCTTATTAAAATAAGAAAGAAATAAAAATTAATTAATATTAAGATTAAATTAATTGTTTTTCCATAAATCATAGTAAGTTATAAAGAAAATTTTATTTTGGTAAATTATAAAGAAGGAAATTTTTATCTGGTATGCACCCTCTAATATAGAAATTAATTAGTATTAGGGGTTACATTAATTTTCTTTCAATAAATATTGGTAGGCTATACAGAGGGCAATAGAGATAAGTCGAGAGTCGCATGCATGATAAACGTAGTAAAGGGAGCTCTTGGAATGCTACTAAAATATAAATATGCTTGGGAAGCGTTTGTACGAGACTCGTCACAATAAAAGCATCCTTCATTCACAAGTGGGCCATGAAATTTCTTTTCAGAATTCTACTTGAGCATTATTGGGGATACATTACATTCATACTATGTAGAAAATCGTACGATAATTCAAAAATGATCCAACTTGCTTTTATTTTATTCTTGAGGTTCTGTCTTTTCGTAAACACAAGTTTCAATTTTTAAAGAGGGGGAAACGATCGGACGTAAAGGAAACGGGTGACGAAAACCTTAGAAAGCGAGCAGAGGCCTGCTGCAGCAATTGGGATTTGCAGTAGTTCAGCAATGTGATGGGCGGTCATCTTCTCCTTAATTTTGTTGAAGAATATCTAGTTGTTCGAACTTCGATCAATGCATGATGTTTTTCTTTTTTAATTTATTTTTAGACTGCAGTCCACAGTCCACATGATCAACGCATAGTCTACTTATTTTTAGACTGCAGTCCACTGTCCACATGATTAACGAATTGATAGTTTATTTTTATTTTTCTATTTTTTAGACTGTTGTTAAATTCGACTATGAGCAGTCTATTTTTAAAGTGATAGTTTAGTTTATTTTATTTTTTTAACTGTTTGTTAAATTAAGCGTTCTTTTCTTATATATGAAGATGATGAGTAGCGTTTTATTATATGAAAAAAAAAAATTGAATAAAAGTCTTTCTTTTTGAGTCTATATTTTTTCTGAGTTCATATATTATTTTCTTGAGTAGTTGGTTTTTTTAATTTAGTCCGTATTATTTTTTTTAACAGTTCTCAAACATAGTATTAGAGCTTCTTTTATTTCGTTTCAATTGGTATCAGAGGTTGTAGGTTGTAGAATTTTAATCATGCAAATAGCAATTTCAGCTTATTAGTTATCTCCAAAATGACAAACAACAACTTTTCACTCTAGCTTCCATTATTTACAGGGGACAACTATGATTATTGGAGTATTAAGATGAAAACCCTACTATTGTCCCAAGATCTTTGAATAGTGAAAGAGGGATACACAGAACCTGCAGAGCAGAATGCTCTAAATGTTTTTGACAACAAACCAATGCACTCGGTTGAAATAAGATAGAAAGAAAGACAATCAAGCACTATTTGCTATCCAATCCACATTAGATATTTCATTGCTGGTATGACAAAATCAAAGGACGCATGGGAGGCTTTGCAAATTGCATACCAAAGTTCTGACAAAGTTAGATTAGTAATACTTCTAACCTTAAGAAAAGATTTTGAAAATTTAATAATGAAAGATGCTAAGTCTAGTCAAGGTTTTATCACTAGGACTCAAAGTGTTGTGAATCAACGTAGAATACAAGGGGAAGCAATTGCATAACAAAAAATTGTAGAGAAGATAATGAGATCTCTTCTTCCTAAATTTAATCCAGTGGTGATAGCCTTTGAAGAAAGCAAAAATCTCACCACCTTCAAAGTGGTAGAGTTGGTTGGCTCTTTAAAATCTCATGAAGAGCATATGCAACATTCTACAGAGAGTTTAGTGCAAGCTTTCTAGTTTACAGTGAGGGTTGAAGACAAATCAACAACTCCTTTTTCTGAAATAAATAAATCTAAAGGGAAGTCTTCTAATAATAGAGGACGTGGTAGAGGAAGAGGAAGAAGCTATAATAGAAAAAGAGGAAGAGGTAGAATTTTTGTGGATCAGATAAGCATCCAATGCAAATATTGTGAACATTATGGACATTATGAATCTAAGTGTAGACAAAAAAAATCTGACTTGAATAAGTCAAGAGCCAACTATACTGAAGAGTCATTTTAAGATCCCAAGAACTCCACCTTCTTCACATGCAATTTGGTGAAAGAAAATCAAAAATATGTGTGGTTCTTAAGTAATGGTTGCTCTAATCATATGACAGGTAAATCTGATCTCTTTGTCAAATTAAATGCATTTGTAAAAATTCAAGTAAAATTAGATGATGATAAAGAGGTCAATGTGATGGAAAAAGGTGCCCTTGCTGTAAAAACTAAGAAAGGAGAAAATACTTACATTCATGATACTTTGCATGTGCCCAAATCACAACATAACCTTTTAAGTATTGGGTAGCTTGTAGAAAAAGATTAAAAAATTGTGTTTGAAGACAACTGTTACAAAATATTTGATAAATTATCTAATTACTATCTTGTAGAAAATGTTCCTATAACAAAGAACAAGTTATTTCCTATCACATTGCATTTTACTACTATGCATGTCTTCAAAGCAACCACAGAGGATTTGTGTTTATGGCATCAACATTATGGTCATCTAAATTTTCAAGGATTAAATTTAATTTAGAAGAAGAATATGGTGAGAGGACTTCTAGCAATTCAGGCAAAAGAAGTTTGTTCAAGGTGTGCACTTAGCAAGCAACATCAAGATAGTTTCCAGTGAACAAATCTTGGAGGGCAAAATCTTTTCTAGAGCTTGTGCATGCTAACATTTGTGGTGATATGCAAGAGGAATATTTGGATAAGAATCTTTATTTTTTGACATTCATTGATGATTTTTATCATCACACATGGATTTATTTTCTTAAGAATAAATCTAAAGCTTTTGAATGCTTCAAATTTTTTGAAGTTATCATTGAAAAACAAAGCAAGTATTATCTGAAAATACTTAGAAATAGATAGAGGGAGAGAATTCACTTCCAAAGAGTTTTCTGGTTTTTGTAACAAAAATGGAATGAAGAGACAACTTAATGCAGCATATATCCCTTAGCAAAATGGTATTGTAGAAAGAAAGAATTGTACCATTATGAAAATGGCATGAAGTATGTTGTAGTCAAAAAATCTTCCAAACTATTATTGAAGAAAAGTAATAGAAATAATAGTATACATCTTGAATTGAAGTCTCACAAAAATAGTTCACAACATCACTCCAAAGGAAGCTTGGAGTGGTCACAAGCCTTTAGTGGCTCATCTTCATGTATTTGGTTATCCTGCATATGTTCATATACTAGCTCAAAAATAGAAGAAGTTGGATAAAAAATCCCAACATTGTATCTTTGTAGGATATTTTGATGCAACTAAAGGATACATATTCTATAATCTTGACACAAAGAAATGGTATGTTAGTCAGGATGTGGTTTTTTGATGAAGGGGGAGAATGGCAATGGTAAAATGGTGGATAACAAAAAACACCACTACTCATGATGGACATAGAAGTTGGAAGTGTTCCTCCTCTCCCCAAAAGATCAAGCTGAAGTTCAAGCCCAATAATAGCTCAAGTTTGAGCTCTCCAAGCTTAGGTTTACCAAGTTCATCTACTAGCACACCTTCAAGTGATAGTTCAAGTCCAACATCAAGTCCAAGCTCTTTAAGAAAGGTACGAAGTTTAAATGAAATTTATCAAAGGAGTAATGTGATTCCAATTGCTCATTTTGTTTTGCTTGATAAAATTTAAGTTGAACCCTCTATGTATGAACAAGCAGTAAAAGAAACAGTATGGATTGATGCTATGAATGATGAGATTCAAGCAATTGATAAAAATAATACATGAGAATTAGTGTAACTTCCAAAAGACAAATAGGTAATTGGTATCAAATGGATTTATAAGGTGAAATATCATGTTGATGATTCTATGAAAATACATAAGGTAAGATTAGGTGCCAAAGGATTTGCACAAACACCTGGAGTAGATTATTTAAACACTTTTGCTCCAACTGTTCTTTACCTACAAAACAAAAGTGGTCAGTATATTAGATTGATATAAAATCAGCATTCCTTAATGGTTATATAGATGAGAAAATTTATGTGGAACAAACCATGGGCTATGAAATTCTAGGTAAAGAATAATTGATTTACAAGTTGAAAAAAGCTCTCTATGGGTTGAAGTAAGCTATTCATGCCTGGGATGTAAGGATTGATAGTTATTTATTAAATAAGGGATACAATAGAAGCCATTTAGAGCCAACCATGTATGTCTAACATATTGGTAATGATATTATCATTATTTATCTTTATGGTGATGATCTTATTTATAAAGGTAATAGTAAAACTCTCATTGAGAAGTTTCAGGATGAAATGAAATAGGAATTTCAAATGTTAGATTTGGAACTTATGCATTATTTTATTGGTGTGGAAGTGCAACAAAAATCAAAAGGTATTTTCATTTGTCAAAAAAAATATGTAGTTGATTTATTGAAAATGTTTAGAATGATGACATGCACAGCAGTTTCAAATCTTGTAACCCTTGGTGAGAAATTAACCAAGGTAGATGCAAGTTCCAAAGTGGATGCTATTTTATACAAAATTTTGGTTGGGAGCCTCATGTACCTCACTACAACAAGACCTGACATTATGTATGCTATGAGTCTCATATCTCGATTCATGCAAGATCCACATGAGTCTCATTGGCTTGTTGTAAAAGGAATCCTACAATATGTGACTGGTACACAAAATTTTGGCATTCATTATTCTTCCACTAAATTTTTTTAGCTAGTTGGCTACACATATTCTGATTGGACTGGTTTAGTTGATGATAGAAAATCTACATCTAGTTATGTATTCTCCCTTGGTTGTAGAGTTGTATCTTGGAGTAGTAAAAAGTAGGCAACTATGGCACTCTCTTCAGCAGAAGAAAAGTATATAGCAGCAGCAACAAGTTGTCAAGGAATATGGATTAAAGGGATATTCGAGGATTTACATTTTATTCAAGAACATCCAACTACACTTTTTTGTGATAACAGTAACACTATTACCATGACAAAGAATCCTATGTTTCATGCTAGATAGAAACATATCAATATCCAACATGATTTCATTCAAAATTTGGTTCAAGATGGGCAAGTGGAATTGTAATTTTTTCCTACATCTAAGCAAGTAGCTAATATTTTTATCAAATCTTTTCCTACAGCTACTTTTGTTGCTTTTTGACATCAATTGGGCATCATTCCTATTGATCATCCAGGGGGAGATTTAAGAAGATTGTGTTGTTCAAACTTTATGCATGATCAATGCATGATTTTTTTTAAATTTTTTTTATACTACAGTCCACATGATCAATGCATAGTCTACTTATTTTTAGACTACAATCCACTGTCCACATGATCAGTGAATTGGTAGTTTATTTTTTATTTTTTATTTTTACACTATTGTTAAACTCAACTATGGGCAGTCTATTTTTAAATTGATAATTTAGTTTATTTTATATTTCTAAACTATTTTTTAAACTAAGAACTCATTTTCTATATATGAAGATGATTAGCAAGGCTTCATTACATGGAAAAATCATTGAATAAAAGTCTTTCTTTTTGAGTATATATATTTTCTGAGTTCATATATTATTTTCTTGTAGCTGGTTTTTTATTTAGTTGTATTATTTTTTTTAATAGTTCTAAAGCATAGTATTATATCTTCTTTTATTTTTTTCATTTTTTGCTAGTGGTTTTATGAAACAGAACTCTTGATATTCTCTTAAAAATGTGGCTTGCCCTAAAATTCATTTTGATTCTCCTTCAGTTTCTCTTAATTTGTATATTGTATAGAAGTTGGTTCTTCCTAAAATAACTTCATTGATTTATGAATTTAAAGACTGTACAGTAATTTATAGATTTAATGGATTCTAGTTTCGATTAGAGGATTTGCATGAATGGGTCTATCTTACCTGAACCAATGAAGTTATGGTTCATTTATGTTCTAATTTTTTTTCATAGTTCAATTTTTTGAACTTAAAGATTATAAAAGAGTTTGGAAGGAGGAACCTTGATTTTTGGGAAGCATTGGGTTCTTTGTTACCCCATGGTTATTTTAATTTGATCCTTCAACAATGGTGGTTTCTAAAATGTTATTTGGGTTTAACTCCCAAACCTTCCTCTTCCCTCCTAACACCCTGCAGTATATGAAGCCATTGATAATTCATTGGGATAATTCATCAAGATGGATATTCAGTGGTCTACATAAGGAGTGTTTACCAATGCCCATATTTATGATGAGGTAGACTAAATAGTAAAGGTCTCCAAATAGAATCCATCTGAAACATGAAAACCTCTTTCAAATTCAAACCTTAAATTATGAAAACATTACTTGTAGATATCATTTCTATCACCAAACAATCCATCTCTAGATAGTTTGTCCTCATGCAAGCAAGCCAAAAGGAAGGACCAATCTTCTTATTCTAAATGTTGGAAATCATGTGAACACACTTTTATAAACAAGGATACAAAAAATTCTAAAAATGGTAAAGGGAAGAAAGAAGGTTCATAGGTTATTGGAGAATTGACTCTAGAATATTTTTCTTTCCAAACGATATTTATAGGGAATGCTATAAGGGGAGGTATCAAGAGATCATATTAATATGAAATTATTTAATTTGATAAAGATCAATCCCTATTTAATCCTCATCATAATCTTGTGCTTCTGATAATTATTTATAGTATGTTGAGTATTGACCATTGAGAAGGCTATAATGAGATTCAAAAGAAAAATTATAAAAAAGGCCATATAATGGATACACAGTTCAACCATCTATAATTTTTTTGATATTGTTTGTTTTCTTCATTTATCTAGCCTAATGTAACTTTGCTTTTAGGGTGTAATTTTTCTATCTGTGTTTTTTATATGATTAATATTTTACTATACTTTTTTTATCAATAAAAATATACTTTTAAAAAATATATATCTTCAAGTATTTATCTTATTAGGAGATGTTTATTATTTTTTTCAATCAATTTTCATGTGTCCATCATTACCGCATCACTTCAAGGGTGATTTTATTTTATTAGATTGTGCTACCATACTCCATGGTTAAAATTAACTTCTCTTGTTTATTCCTCTCTATCTACATGAAATTTAATATAATATGTAATGAAGTTCAAATGCCATGTAATTCCATGTTAGCTTCACATTTATACTAAACACCATAACATTTGATTTTTTTTAAAATGTGTATAGGACAATATTAAACCATTAGTATGGTTCATATTGCTTAAAATAAATTAGATTTAAATTTAGTTGAATGCTTCAAAATGGTTTAAAATAGGTCTTCAACAATCATTTTAAAAAATTATTTATTATCTATATATTTACACTATTTTACACTTAAGAATGGTGAGGACATGTGTTAGGGTAAAAACTAAGGTTAGAGTTAGGGTTTGTGACCAGGTTGTAGTAGCTACAAAATCTACTCAAATGGTGGATCTGATGATGATTTTTTCGGAATAGGTAATAAGGGAATAACCAAACCCTAGGGTTGAATTAGTTAACCAAAGAAAAGGATTACTATAGAATGCAAAGTTTGTAGAAGATATAGGTGAAGGATGAGAGTTGGCCTGACATCCCTCTTATGCTGAAACAACCTCTAGGTATAGGAAGGGTGGGAAGTCATTAGTCACAACCAGGTATATCCCCTCTATTTTTTCAAAAGGGGCATGTTAAATGGAAATCCTAGATTGAATCTCAAGTCAATCAGTGATCTATCAGCTCTCTAATCTTCTGCCTTCCCTACCTAATATGAATGGTTAGATAATGGAGAAGTGAAAGCCTTTGATAAAAGGTAATCTTTGTATTTTCCCTTATGCCAAGGGATTTTGTATAGTTGTTTTCAATGAATCAAAGGATATAAATGTAGTGTTTTAGGATTCCATGTGGTCTTAGCATCAGAACATTATATTATTCGAGCCATAGTTTCCAAATTTTGACCTGCCCAAGGAGACCTTTAATGTCAGACTGGTTTGGGTGAGGTTGCCTCATTTACCCCTATAATTTTAGACAAAATATTATTTCAAAGCCATTGTAAATTCTTTGGGTGAATATATTTCACGAAACTCAAATATTGAAGGTTACCATCATCCTAATTTTGTATGTATTTTGGTTAATATGAAAGTTTCTAAATATTTTCTTAAGATTATTGAATTGAAGGTCTATTATTGTATTTGTAAACAATCTCTCAATTATGAGAGTTTAATGTTTCAATGTAAAAAATGTTTTTAAATAATAAATTTGTCCTAAGTTTGTAATCGTATTAAGTGTAAAAGGGGAATACATAGTGGAAGGATTCCCTTCTTTAGCATAATATTTTTGGAAGTGATATTGAGAGTATTGACTTAGAGAAGGATTTGAATGAAGAAGATTCTGAGAGGGAAGTTTTGGAATCAACTTAAGATGCCTCTGAATAACCTATCCTTAGTGAGGCAAAATTAGAAGTTGAAATACTCATTTCAAGGGTAGAACCAAAGGATATTGAAATAGCTTAAGACAAATATCATCCTTTTAAATCAATTTATATGTCTATACCCTTCTCCATATAAATTATGGAAGACAAAGGGGAATAGATTTAAGTGCATAAAAAAAGGCAGAAGAATTATGGTTCAAAATTATTCTAATGTCTCTTTGCTCAAGAGGTTCCCTAAGCAGAAGCTCAGAAGGGACTTCATTTTATGGAGGATGTGCAGAATTTTTGCAAATGTTGGTTGAGCTTTGTGTGGTTATTCAATTAGTGTGTTTGATGTTTGATAGTTTTTGTTTCATTTACCACTAGTAGAAGTGTTTCATATGTAATTTAAAGACATATCTTTTTCCCTTTTTATACAAGGTTATAAAATGTTTTAAATTCTATTTATTCACCCTAAAAAAAAAATAATGTTGATTTATTATAATTTTATTATAAAAATAAACATAAATGTGATAAGTAAATGGGATTAAAAATAGTAATAAATATATACTAAAATGGATAAACTTATATTCCTTATAAAAAATGGCATAAAGGAGTATTCTCTAAGGTATTTTAGGTGACCTAATGTGGACACGTTAAAATGGTCATATAGTTATTATTATTAAAATTGTAAAAAAATTTATGGTTGTGTATTTGTCATTTATTGGCCTGAAAATGGTTTTTATACATTTATAATTATTTCTAAAATTGTATTATTTTCTCTGGTTCTCTACTTGTTGCTTATTAGTCAAAATTAATAGTTAATGGGGAATTTTCAATTATACATGATCAAAATCAAAAGAAATAAAATAAATCTCAACATTTGTTTATGGGTCCTTAAAGCCTCATCAAGAACACCATTTTCTTTGAGGCATTATGTTAACGTGATTAACATGCATTTTCTATGATTCCAAATGTATTTAAATTTTTTTCAACTACATTTTATTATGGTGAGGCTATCTTTAAAAATATTTCATAGATCCAACATTTTGATAGCATCATTTGAAAAAAAAAAATTGTATAAATTTCTTTGAGGCATTTTATCAAATTGACAAATAGTTGACATGCTTTTTTTATGATTTCACATTTTCCTTAAATTTTAATCAAACTCTTTCAAAAAATTTGTGTGATTATATATAATTTTATGTTCCCATAAATGTCATTGAGGTAATTTTTCAAACAATTCACTTTTCTACTATATGATTTTACATTTTACATCCATTTCTAAAATAGATTGCATACATATTGTATCTTAAATAATTATTTGCTAGGATAAATATTTTGTCGACATACTTTCAAAATCCTTTTTTTTTTTAACCTATAATCATTGCATTCCATGAAAGGATATGTCTTTGAAAAAAAAATTCAACCACATTTTGTCATGGTAAGAAAATGTTTAGGAGTGTTTCATTAGGTCAAATAGTTCAAGAATGTCCTTTGAAAACTTATTTGCATAAAATTATTTGAGGATTTCTCTCATATATACAATAAATTGATGTGTTTTTTTGTATAATCTCACATTTATCATAAATTTTAATAAGCCACATTTTCAAACAATGTGTGTTCTTATTATATCATTTCAAAATCTCACTAATTTCATTCAAGGATTTTTTCAATCAATTCATGTGTATTATATATGATTTAACATTTTCCATTCATATTTTAAATAATTTGTATGTTTATTATATGATCAATAATGGTTCCTTAGATCAAGGAGTTTGAGAACATAATTTCAAATTGTTTTTTTCTGTGTTGCAATCATTACATTTCATGAAATGATATTGCAATGAGGTATTTTCCTAATCACATATTATCATGGCTTGTGTATGTTCGAGAGTGTTTTTTTAGGTTAAATAATTTGAGAAAATCATTTAAAATTTATTTTAGTATAAGTTTGGAAATCATTATATTCCATAAAAATACATTTTTGAAGATTTTTGTAAACTACATTTTATAATGGTTAGTTTATGATTCATAATGCTTTGTTAAGTCTAATAGTTTAGGACCATCATTAAAAAACAATTTGAGATATTTTCTCAAATTAACAACCAATTGATGTGTTTTTTTCTTATGATTTCACATTGCCCATAAATTTCAATCAAGAACTTTTTTGAAATAATTTACAAACCTATTTTATGATTTGACATTCCTATAAAATTCATTGAGATATTTTATTAATAAGTAATTTTGCATTTTATATGAATGCACATTTTTCATTCATGTATAAAATAATTTGTGCCTACTATATGCTTGAAAATGCTTCTTTAGGTCAACAAGTTTAAGATCACACTTTGAAAACCTTTTTTTGGGCATGCCTTGAAATCATTTGTTGCACACTCCCATAGTACTTCAATCTAACCACCAATGCCCAAATTATTAAGCCAGAGGATTATACAATGGTACAAGGCCTCAAGATTCATCTCACAATGGAAAAAAAGAAAGAATATGTCATTTTCTCAATTCTGCCATTTTCTCCAATCAAATGCTGACATATTGATAAAATTGTCTACAAAGATAATTGATATAATTGACAGTTGGTATGGATTGTTTGTAGTAAATGTTTCCACCTTGATCACTCTTTCCATTGTTATTAAATTTGCATCTTCTTATTTACATATCAATGAGACCTAAGCTAGTACCCTGGTGGCAGGGCTCAGAGGGGGGCTAAATGCATATGATGGGTTTTCAAGTGCACCAAAGTTGTACCCTATCTCTCCTTCACCAAATCCAAGGCCAAAAACATAAAGTAGAGATCCCCCTACACTAAATGGTAGAATTCTAAAATCAGTGTCATGGTTGATCTTGATGCGAGAGGGGGAGCTAGAGCTAGCAGTAGCAATGGACAAATGGTGCTCAGAGTAAAATTCATACACCCTTTCCCATAGCTTGGAGTTATGGCCAATAAGGTTTTGATGAATATTTTGGTGTTGGTAAAAATTGTGTATTGGGCCAGCTTGGTATGAGTGAGGGATTGGTAAGGAATGAGAAAGGGGTCAGTAGGGTGTATTTTGAAAGTCTCTCTCATGATGCACCATAAGGAGTGTAGCTCACACTGATCTGGGTCCTCCACCATTCACTCTCACCCAACAATGTTGTTCAACTCCTCCTACACCTTCCTTAGGATGCCAGACTGCTTTATTACTTCTACCATGGCCCACTCATTTATTATGGATGACGTGTCTATCACAGCCATTATCATGTCCTTTATTAAAAGAATAAAAGTGTGTTTCAGTTACTAAAATATTAATAATCTTCATGTAATATGTGATGTAATGGAAATGAATGTTACCTGAACCAAAGCCTTGATCTGAATATCATCCAGATGCTCACCCATGGAGAGCAAGACATCAATAAAGTCCATATTGGTGCTGGAAGGGGAAGTGGTTTTTCGGTGATGTTATGCATATAATTGTTCTAGAATGGCATAACATTATTCTATGCTGGCCATTTCATGTCAATCCACATAGGGAATAGGTGTTTGTTATTTTCTAAACATGTGTCTTAAGTTTTTGATGGGTGTCTCACTTAATCGGCAATTACTTAACATGTGTCCACTTTTTGTTCATAAGTCTCCAATATTAAGCTCAGCTCCATGTTCTTCTTTATAGTATTATTTATCTTTTATTTGTACATTTTTTATTTTTTATTTAAGATCTTATTAAAAAAATGGCTTCAATATCATGATTATCATCCTCATAATTCTATTGGTCACATAGGGTTTTATTTATTTCAAGTAAATGGTTAATGTTTGTATATTCTACTTTATTTACTTTTTTTCCTTTTATCTTTACCTTTTTCTATTTCTTATTTATGATTCTATTATCGAAAATAACTTCAATATCATGATTATTATACTTAGAATTATATTTCGCATATGGGTTTTATTTCTTTTAATTGTGCATTGAATGTTTGTGCTTCTTTGATTTTAATTCCTTTAATTATTATCTTGAATTACCTTTAAAATGATATTATTATTCTATCTTTGAGATGGTTCTGGGATAATTTACAATTTATGAAAAATTATACATATGGTTAGTGTTCTTTTATAGATCTCACAGTAATATATTATAAAAATTATATATTTTATAATTTAAAATATACAAATATATTTCTTTTTTTGTAAAATGAACGAGTGTAAGTCATTATTCATACCTCACTTGAAACCCATCACCATCAACACTATCTCATCTTTTGTGTATGAATCATTTAAAAAAACAATTTTATATTTTTGGTGGAGTTGAAAATAGAAAATGAGGTTGTGTGTTCCTTCATATGATGTGGTAAGTTGCTATGTGGTGAGGGGACATTTTATTTCAAGGAGAACTTGAGTTATGGTAAAGTGGTGGGGAAGGACAAGCCCATATATAACATACCGGTGGTAAAATATTTCAAAGTGAGTCAGGTGGTGATGGTGAAGGGAAATGATATCTTACATCAGACTTAAATTTATAACACTTGTTGGATTTACATGACTTACCCCTATTGTAAAGGGCTACGCAAGCTTGTATGGTGGTAGGATCTTTGATTGAATGGTTTCTACTAGCAAGGATCAATGAGGATGACATGATGTTAATTTTATTGTGACATAACTCCACATCTGATGTGTGACTCAAATCAACATTACAATGTCATTGATGCGGGGACAAGACATTGAGATTTGAAAGTCTATATTATAGCTTATGTTTGATTATGTTTCCAGTTTATTGACACCTAGAGAAATTACATCAGGGGATATTTTACATCGGAGGGCCAATCAAAGATCTTACAACCTTTCTTTGATATAACTAACATGTATCATTCCACATTGGTGTTACATTGACGTGCCAATTTAACATTTAAGGTAGTCACGTGTGTAGGTGTAAATTATATGGGATGAGTATTATCCATATGTCATCGCAAAAAAAATATTTTCTTCCAATCGATAACATGTTTGTCAAATCTAATACTATATTGTATTATTATATTATATATAATATTACATTATCTAATAGTTTTAGACTTGTAAATTGACACATGGTACATTATCTACATTTTTTAGAGGAGTCATTAGATATTAAACCCTTGTTTTCATTGAGGTGACACATGTTTCAAGCATTTATTAGGTAATTGAAATAGTTTAGTAGAAGCTCCAAATTGCATTGACAGATTTGACAGGACCCTAAAATTTGCACATGTATCTTCTCAAGTTTCCTTGATTCCATCACACAAAATTCCCAATCATTTTCCCTTACCTAACCATCACTACACAACACACCAAATGATTTTTATTGATTAATGTTTCTTACATAAAAGGTGAGATGAAGTCATCAAGCATGGGTTTTGAGTGAGGTACAACTTTCAATTTACACTATTTTACTCTATAAAATCCCACTTTACCAAAACCAATAATTACATCCCTTTCTATGTAACTTGCATAACCTGAACACTTTTTTATTTAATGCCTAAACCCATTCTAAGCCCTATGCAAAGCAATGATGGTAGAATAATCTTGAGAGCCTTGTGGTATGTAACAAATCCCATGATCCAAAACTCATGAAAATAGAGTCCTTTTTCAAATATTGGAGGTTCTTCCTCAAATCTTCAAATATATTAGTCACACACACACACACACACACACACACACACACACACACACATTCCATCACTTCCTTGACACATTTTCACCTCATCCTTGAAACTTGCATCACATTATAGAGTGTATAATTTAAACACCATTGGCATTGACAAACACTTAAATCAATATGTGACCAAAAAAAATTATTTTAATTAAGTTTTGTGGGTAACTTGAACCTCATTGCCATCGACCCCATCTCACCAAAGTGTATATTATAGCTTATGTTCATCTATGCTATAGATATATTAACACCTATGGAAATTACATGGTAGTTATGATCAAGAGAAATGATAGGGTATTTTAAGTTATATCGTTAACTAAAGGGCCCATATCATAAACATGCACAAACTTCAAGATAATTTTTGGATTTATCTGACCTACACCCATTACAAAGGGATTTATATTGTTATTTAATTGATTATAAAAGGAAAATATTATAATGTGTGGATCAAAGCAACAATGCAATGTTGTTGATGTGTGGAAAATACATTGAAGTTATGGATCTACCTTATTTGTTGCATTGAGGTTGAAGTGAGTAACGAAGTTATTTTAAAGTGCATGCCACATGTGTGCATAAGGGAGTATGAGCTAAGAGAAAAGGTGGTTGATTAGCGATCAGTCTTAGGTGGAAAGTAGGGTTGGTAGGTTTAATTCCCATGCATTATGGGGTTTCCACATAATATAGTTAAAATTAGAATATACTCTAATAACATCCTACACCATATCTTAATTTAGGACAACTTTTAGATTTACATGACTTACACTCATTTCAAAGGGGTACACAGCTTACAGGGTGATGGTTTCTTTGATTGGAATTTTTATATTGTCAAGGTTTGATGAAGAAGACATGAGGATGATTTGAATTCAAGTAAGGTTACATGTCTGATGTGTGACTCAAATTAGCATTGTAATGTTGTTGATGTGGAGACAATACATTGAGGTTTCAAAGTCTATATTTCAGCTTATGTTTGTCTACATTTCTAATATATTGACACCATAACCATACACATGGAATAAATGGAAAATCCATAATAAGATTTTAAAATGTTTTGGGTGGTGATGAAAAGGGAAATGATAAGTTATTTCAGGTGGAATCATACACATCATACACATGCCCTGACTTCTGGACAGTTGTTGGATGTAAATGAGCTACACCCATCACAAAGGGGTTTGTAGCTTGCAAGGTGATAGCATCTTTTGTTTACTATTTTATATTTTATTAAGGAAGGACTCCACATCTGATGTATGACTACCAACTTACACACTATTGTAATATTCAATCACAAATTAAATACATTTTTATATATAATACACTATTATGGTCGAATGCATTTATATATATTATATTCTAATATATATTTTTTTTTTGAAAAAATAAATTAAAATATTAATTTTTTAATTTTTTATAATATTAGAACATATGTTATAAAATAAAATATTTACATATTCAAAATACAAATTACGTAGTCGAAAATACTTATGCATTCAAAATAAAATTTATATAGTCGAAAATAATAGTAAAATATATATTCTATAATACGATATATAAATTAACATATATTTTTTATTGAAAAAAATATTAAAATATATATTATATAATTTACTATAATATTAAAATACATATTAAATATATTAAATTGAACACTTTTTCAATACAAGAATGAAAGAAAGTAAATATGTAAATCTTCAAAAAACAGAGGAAAAAAGATTGACAAAATTACCTCTTCCACACCATTCATAAGAACTCTAGATTTGTAATTATTTTTATATATAATAATAAAAATATAGAGAGAGATATATATTTATAACTATTGTGACATACAATGTATTTTATAGCTTCAATACTCTCATAATTAGTATATATTATAAAAACTAATATAATATTAAAATATATATTATATAATCTAATATTTATATAAATTATATAATATATTTAATAATAAATTATATAATATATATAATAACAAATTTTCAATGTATATAAAAATTATAATAAATATTATATAATATTTCTACAAAGGCAATCAAAGAAATTGATAACTGAATTACTCGACTTAAAATCAAAAAAAATTACAAGGTAGTGAAATACAAATATAAACACTTAGAAAAAAAAATTAAAATACTTTATCATTGCAGTAAACCAAATATGAACTACTTTTATTTAACCTTCATCTTTTCTTACACCATGGGGGCAACTGCTAGTTTAAGTCTAGCTCACCAACATATACTTAAACGCTTGATTTTTGCTACAATCTCATTTTATTTATTTAATTTTCACATGTAAATTTTTGTTTCCATATAATCATATTTATATATAAATATAAAGTAATGTGACACACACACACACACACACACACACACACACATATTAAGTAAATATGGTGTTCACAAATAAATAGGTGTCATGAGGTCATCGTATAATGAAAAAATACATATTGTATATATTACTCATGTGTCCTCCATACATTAAATATTATCACTTCCACTGTGATGGAATCCTTATGGTTGTTTGTAGACATAATAAAACATAATCTATTTTTTAATGCAATTGTGGACCCAATAAAATTTTGTGAGGATTTTACAAGCAAATACTGAGTGTGAGAATGTAGGATAGTGACTCATGTTAGTATCATGTGTAACCCATGCCCCAATAAAAAATTAAAAGATTTATGTTTTATTTTTGTGAATCATGGTCATGGAGTCATAGAGGTATGAAGCCACAGACTCCACAAAGTAGGTACATGATAAAATATTTTATAATTTTATTAAATTAACTCATATTTTCATGTGAAAGTAATTATAGGCTCACTTTAACTTCCATGCACTACTTATGTGTATGGTTTGCTTAGTTCATGTGACCATAAGGTATGATCAAAATACAATTTTACTATATACATAAAAGTATGTTATGCTACCCTACCCTGTTAGGATCCACTGCTAAGAGCACACTTGATTACCTTTGTATAAGCAACTAAACATAGAATTTAACCAGAAGTAATATGTAACTAGAATTCATAAATAGCATAGAATATGAGAGATAATACAATCTTGTATTAACACTCTTCCAGAATACAATGAAGAAATCACACTCTTCCACACCTCTTGGGTGTACAGTAATTCTCCCTCAAGAGTTCTCTCTCTCACACAATTACAAACCAACTCAAACACTTAGTTGTTCCCTCCACTAGTCAGTAACAATACTGCCAGTACCAAGTAATCAAAGTACTCCAAGTAGATATCCCTGATCTTACACACCTGCAAATCAACTGATCTTACTTACCATGTAGATCTCCTACCTGATCTTGAACACCCTGCAGATCAACCTGATCTTACACACCTAGAAGAACCCTTGTCCTTGCCTTTGCAAGTCCTTATGATTCTACACCTGAGGATCCCTTCTTTGATCCTTCACTTACCCTTTACAATACAACTCCATGGGTCTCTTAAATAGATCTCATACAAACAATAATTAGACTTCCTAATTACAATAATTAGAAACACATACTCAAGACTAAAATTAGTCTTTTACATGCAAACTGACTGTCTGTCTAAAATTAGACCAGTTTTGGAAGCACATGCAAACGCATGCACACATAGGTTGCCGATGTCGGTTCATGTCTGACTGATGTTGGCCGACTCCTAACCGATGTCAGGTGCTCTGCACACTGAATATGACCAACGTTGGTTGATCAGACTGACATCGGTTGCTCTAACACTGGATATGATCGACGTTAGTTGATCAGACCGATGTCAGTTACTGTAACACTCAGCAGCCTCCTCCATTTGAATACATGTCAAGCTTTTAACTCCACAACCTAACAATCTCCCACTTGGAGATAAATAGATGCACTTGTACCTGTACCTGTACATCGTCTAATTTTGTTTCCTGGCTTGTATCCCTCTTCAAGTTCAATCTTGAAGACCAACAAAAGTTGAATGAAGATTCAACTTCTCCTTTGTTCCTGGCTTTGTTAACATTTATGCAGGGTTCTTATCCATATGGATCCATTCCAGCTTCAACTCACCATCCTCTAATACCTGTCTAATGAAGTGGTACCTAAGTTGTATATACATGGTTCTTAAATGAAAGGCTGAATCCTTTGCCAAATGAATTACTCTTTGACTATCACTATATAATCTGTAACTCTCTTGCTCCTTTCCCAACTCTTCCATGAACCAAGTCATCCATATCATTTCCTTGCTAGCCTCTATGACTGCAACAACCTTCTACATCTCAAAAATCTAGCTAACCACCGTTCCACCAACAATGAACACATATCCTGTGGTGCTTCTCCTATCATCCAAGTAACCTGCCATATCCAAATCTACATACCCATGTAGAGAAGTGCTTGACCCTGCATATCATAAATACTTGCTACTAGTCCCTCTTAGATACCTAAGAATCCACTGAACTGCTTTTTAGTGCTTCTTTCCCAAATTGGCCACAAATTTACTGACAACTCCCACTGCTTGGATAATCTTAGGTCTAGTACACATGTACTCAACCTCATCATGTGATTTGGGACACTGTTCTGTGAACTATCCATCCATAGGCGTGCTAACCGGTTCTGCATCCTACATATTGAACCTCTCCACTACCTTATTCACATAATCATCCTAAGACAACATCAACCTGTGACTTTCCCTATCTCTAGAAATACTCATGCCAAATAATTTCTTTGCTCCTTCTAAATTCATTCTGGCACACCTCGGAGCTACCTTTACCTTTAGCTCAGCAAATCCCTGCATGTGTGACCCTGTAATAAGCATATACACTACATACAGTAACAAGATAATGTTGCGACCATTATCCAACCTGGTAAAATAAACATAGTGATTACATTGACATTGACTAAAGCCATGCTTTGTCATAAACCTGTCAAACCTGTACCATTGTCCTGGATCTTGCTCAAGACCATATACCCTGGCCTTCTGTCTCACATGTCCATTCTCTCCTTTTTTTAACTTTTAAATCCATTCATCTTTTAGTGCTTTCATCTAGGCTGGAATCTCTACCAAATCTCCCATTTGGTTCTCTCCCAAGGAATTAATTTCCTCATTCATGCCATGCTCCCACTGTTTCTTGGATTCTACCTACTCTGCCTCTTTAAAACTTTCTGGTTCTTGACCATCAGTGAGAAACAAGTACAAGTAGTATAAAAAAGAGGAATAATGAATTTGAGGCTTACTTACCCTTTCATTCCTCCTTATGGGTGTTTGAGACTACTTGACAGCTTATTGTCCACCCAAAATCCATTTTCTGGTCAACCTTGGTCTGCACCCGATCGATGTCGATTCCACCTGATCGCTGATGCCAATTCCCTGACTGACATTGGTGTTCACCTGGTCACCGACATCGGTTCCCTGATCGATGCTAGTCTCCACCTGCCCGACACCATCAACTCTGGTCTACACATGACCGACGTCGGTTCTTGCCTGTTCGATGTCGGTTTCACCTGACTGATGTCGGTAACTGTGTTTTCCTGTGAGTGATGACTTTTTACTCGTGAGCTTATTTTGGATCATAACCTTGTCCAAATCAACACTGCCCTACTCAAAATTATGTAGCCCCTTGAGTTGATCTCTGTCCATCATCTTCTCCTTGAAAACCAAGGCTTTCCAATTCTTAAACACGTCAAACACATCAGATTTCCTCTTTACGCAATAAGCCCATACCTTTCTTGTAGCATCATCCATGGATGAAACATACCATTGTGATCCTCCAATAGAAGCTCCCTGAGCTGGTCTCCACACACATATGTGAATAAGCTCCAACCTATGCTTCTTTTTTGTTGACCCAGTTGTGAGAAACCTTACTTTCTCCTATTTCCCAAACATACAGTGCTCACAGAAATATCGGTCTATCAAATCTAAACACATACCTTTTAACTTAAGAACATCAATTCCCTTCTCACTCATGTGACCAAGCCAACAGAGCCACATCTTTGCATCTACATCTGAAGTAGATAAAACAGAAGGAGAATAATCAGTAACACAAGTAGATAGATAAAGTGTACTTACTCTCTTACCTCTTGCTAATACAAGTGCACCCTTGGAAACTTTCCAAGATTCCACTGTGAGAGGTACTGTGCAACCCTCATCACCCAACTTTCCTATAGAAATTAGACTCCTCTTCAGGATCAGAACATGCATGACATCCTTCAACACCCGTGTGTTGCCCATCTACAATTTCAGCTGCACTTTCCCTTTGCCAACCATTTGACAAGGCTTACCATCCCCTAAATAAACTTTTCCAAAGTCTCCATGGACATACTCATGAGAAAATTCTCTATTTGGGGTTGCATGGAAAGAGTCACCAAAATCTAAAACCCGTGATTCTACCTGACTATCCAAAGAAACTGTAAGAGCATCCTGTGTAACAATACCTGTAACATCTACTTCTTCATGATGATCTTCTTTCAACCAACAATCTTTCTTTGCATGTCCTTTCTTTCCATAATTCAAGCACATTATATTGCCATACCTGGATTTGGATCCACTGCCTATCTCTGGCCTTCATTTCCCTTGCTCGACCTTCTCTCTTTGCTTTCCCCTGCTTTCAATACTTAAAGCATTAACTGATGTTTCACCTGTGCTTTTCTTGTGAGTTTTTTCATTCAAGATTACACTAAGAACATCTTCAACTTTCAAGATATTTAAAGTAGATGCAGTATTACTTACCGCCATTACCAAGTTGTGCCAGCTTTCAGGTAAAGAACATAAGATCAAGAGAGCCTTAACTTCATCATCAAAAACTATTTTGGCTGAATTTAATTGATTTACAATTTCATGGAAATCATTAAGATGACTATATACAGATCCACCTTCCTGCATTTGCAAACTAAATAATTGCTTCATAAGATATACCTTATTCAAAGCTGAGGGTTTTTCATATAAGTTTGTCAGAGTATCCATTAACTCTACCGTTGTCTTTGCCTGTGATAAATTAGAGATCATAGAAGATGCCATGCTCAACCTTATAGATCCCAGAGCCTTTCTATCAAGAACATTCCATTCTTCATCTTGCATATCTATGGGCTTGCATGCAACCCCACCCAATGATAAAAATAGATCTTTCTGATACAGATAATCCTCTATCTGCATCCTCCATAATTGATAATTCTTGCCATTAAATTTCTCCATTCTTAGCTTACTTTCTTCTGACATTGCTTTTCTCCCACTCAAACAGAAATCCCTGTGAGTGAACCTATAATCAACAACCACTAACTTGCTCTATACCAGCTGTTAGTGAACCAAGCTCTGAGACCACTTGTTAGGATCCACTACTAAGAGCACACTTGATTACCTTTGTATAAGCAACTAAACACAAAATTTGACTAGAAGTAATATATAACTAGAATTCAAAAATAACACAGAATATGAGAGACAATACTATCTTGTATTAACACTCTTCCACACCTATTGGGTGTACAGTAATTCTCCCTCAAGTGTTCTCTCTCTCACACATAATTACAAACCAAATCAAACACTTAGTTTTTCCCTCCACCAGTCAGTAACAATACTGCCAGTACCAAGTACTCAAAGTACTCCAAGTAGATATCCCTGATCTTGCACACCTGCAAATCAACTGATCTTACTTACCATGTAGATCTCCTACCTGATCTTGCACACCCTACAGATCAACCTGATCTTACACACCTGGAAGAACCCTTGTCCTTGCCTTTGTAAGTCCTTATGATTCTACACCTGAGGATCCCTTCTTTGATCCTTCACTTACCCTTTACAATACAACCCCATGGGTCTCTTAAATAGATCCCATACAAACAATAATTAGACTTCCTAATTACAATTATTAGAAATGCAAACTCAAGACTAAAATTAGTCTTTTACATGCAAATTGATTATCCATCTAAAATTAGACCAGTTCTAGAAGCACATGCAAATGCATGCACACACACGTTGCTGACATCGGTTCCTGTCTAACTGATGTCGGCCGACCCCTAACCAATGTTGATTTCTCTGCACACTGAATATGACCAATGTCAGTTAATCAGATTGATGTCAGTTGCTCTGACACTGGATATGACCGAAGTTAGTTGATCAGACTGACGCCGGTTACTATAACACTCAGCAACCTCCTCCATTTGAATACCTGTGAAGCTTTGATATGACCGACATTAGTTGATCAGACCGACGTTGATTACTGTAACACTTAGTAACCTCCTCCATTTGAATACCTGTGAAGCTTTTAGCTCCACAACCTAACACACCCACCAACCAATGGTAATGCTATGATGGTGACCTAAATAATATAATTATTCATGCATTATACTAGGTTCTATATTATAATGCATTTGTGCACTCTATGCAAGTGAACATTTCTCAAAATATTGATGAGGTTTGTTCAAGTTTGAGGTTATATGATGATGACATGTGTCATGATCACATAGGTCAAATGGTCACGAATTTTAGGAATGTTAATAGGGTATGGCTCAAGGGATTCATGTTCACTACTTTACTCTATGAAACATTATTTTCTCTAAGTGAAATGCTAACCTATTATAAAGACATGGATTATATTACCACATAATTTTATTGAATGAAGAAAAAATCACCGAAAGGAGTGAGAAGATTAAAATGACATCAACTTGGAGGTGAAGAATCTTTCATCTTTAAGATCATAGTGAATGCAACATTATGATGATGTGGGTGGCCTTGACTTTTAAAATGGATGTTTTAGTACTTACATCTCCCATAGTCTAATGTTTGTTTCTTTCCATAGTGATTGAAAACATAAGTTGTGAATGAGCAATGGATAAGAACTAGTGATGGATATAATTGTGTACTTACATCTCCCATAATCTAATGATTGTTTCTTTCCATAGTGATTGAAAACATAAGTTTTGAATGAGCAATGGATAAGAACTAGTGATGGATATAATTGTGTTTCGTCAATTTCACACAACCAAGTAATATACTCTATAATTAGAAGCACATAATCATATCACATGGCATCAATCCATCAACTTGGATTATTGTATAGATCCCCTTCAACCTAAACTTTGTGACCATTCCAAAAATAGTGGAGATATGTGAATCCATGACTCCATGACTTGAGGATGTAACATGAGTTAATTAACATTGAATAATTAATGGTCAAACTAGTCAATACAAGAAAAAAATTTACCCAAGTAATGTTTATTAAAATATGATTATTCAAGATGTTTAAGTAATAACAAAAGGACCCATGACTTCTCCATGAATAGTGTGATCTTAGTGGCTCTATAGAATCTGCGACTCTATGACCACTATTCATAGAAATAAGACTTAAACATGTTTCATTTGTGGATTATAGAGGTATGTTGTTAGTGATGGTGACATGAGTCAACCATCTTGATGTCGCGCACCTGGGATCTCCTCACTAAGGTCTTAAGTAAGTTTCACTTGTGGGAAGTGAGTCGATGAATTAGAATATAGACCTCATTTGTGAAGTTTAAGGTGTATGGATAACTATTGGCTTTAGTTTCAATTCTCAAATCAGCTTGTGTTGTAGGTGTCAAACAAATAACGTAAATTCTTTTTTATATAATAAATGGTATTGTGAACCCATTCGATGACTTTATCGCCATGTGGGTACTATGGACCCATCATGTGTGTTAGTATGTGGAAGTATAAAGTGTCCAAGATAATTATATTAAATCACATATATATATATATATATATATATATATATATATATATATATATATATATATATATATATATATATATATATATTAGAGTTTAGGATTTTGAGTTGGTGCATAGGTAGTCCATGATTGTGACACATGTTTCCCACTTTAATGTTACACACTCAACCTCTTACAAAACACTTTAAAAAGTATTAATTATTTATGGTCCACAAACACTCTATAATATAGATTCAATTTAATATTCAAAAGTCCACATGGCTTAGATCACCATCATCATGTTATCTCTTATTTGTGTGGGGTCATGTGAACAATGTGGAGATTTGGTTGTATGTAAATATGAGTATTGTGACTTTGTGACCTAGGTGGGTATCATGGACCCATTTCCCACATTTTTTATGTGGATATATAAAGATACAAAGTGATTAATGATAAATTATATGAATATAAATTTAATGGAAAATATAATAAATTAATATTATATTACTATTATATAATCTGTGACCCATAATGTTAACAAAGACTTTATCCTTGATACCCATTTAGGATAACTTTATAGTCATTTGATAGGTTTTCAGATGTTCTAAATCCAATGGTGTGTTGAGATTCACAAAGGCTTAATTACTTTATACAAATTCATATAGAGTAAATTTTGAGTACCAAGGTAAATTTGTTACTCACCTTTTGGG
This sequence comes from Torreya grandis, assembly GCA_037957365.1. Classification (NCBI taxonomy): domain Eukaryota; kingdom Viridiplantae; phylum Streptophyta; class Pinopsida; order Cupressales; family Taxaceae; genus Torreya; species Torreya grandis. The sequence continues at coordinate 845,584 of JARHVA010006116.1, read as the reverse complement.
CAACTAATGAACCTAAATACTATCAAGATAATAAAAATACAACAGGAAAAGCTTCTAAAATAGTAGCTTGTATTGATTCAAATTGAATAATTCAAATAATTACAAACCATGCATAATAAGCCTTAACTCAAAATTAGAGTTGACATGCAAAATTTAGAACTCTAACAATAAATAAAATTTGACTTGTTATTTTTAGCAGCGATTATTTTTAGTGTGTTTCGCATGCAAGTGTGTACAACTCAAAAAACCTCCAAAAATAAACTAAACACTAAAATTAACTAGTCAAATGAATATCAATTGAATTTCAAGTCTTGTTATAAAAACTATAATTTCTCAATTTAGAAAAAAATTGAAAATGATATTAAACTATAATTTTAGACCCTCATTAGGCCCCTTTTCAAGTTAAGTAGTGGACCCATGCCAACTCAGTGAACACCTAGGCATAAGGCAATCATGATGGATGATTTCTATTTTGTCTTCTAGTGGTGCTAGTTGGTAGGTAGCTAACAACTCATTTTTTAATCAACCAACATTGGTAAGAGGGCACATGTGTCAGTAACTTATCATTAAAGACAAGCATAGTGAAGGAAGCAGGATCTGTACCTCTAGCGCTAGCACAATGATTAGTGCATTAAAGATAAGTATAGTGTAGATGGTGGGATGTGTACCTCTAGTGACAACTCAGTGATCAACATGATCCATTTTCCATGATCCTAGGATGCTTTGAATATCTATAAATGGAAGTAGAGTCCAGTTAATAAGAGGATGAACTAGAGTAGTGAAGCTCTTACAAATTGATTCTCAATTATTTCCATTAGAGATAGAAGTAAGTTTGGGATGATTTTGACACTCCCCATTGTAACATCTAAGCTCACCTGTGAGCCTCTAGGCCTTTAACATCTCAATTCGAGCTTATGCTTAGTTCTATGGACATATACATATGGTTGTGAAGCTTTGTTAATGATAAATACTTTGTGCAAATGTTTAATGGATTAAATGATTTAAGTTTATAGTATGTATATTAAGCTCTCATGAGATTCTAACATAACTCATTCATGTTATGCCTATAGCTAATGATAAACCTCATGCTCGATATAGGAAAAGCTCTAAGTGTGGATAAGAACATATGCCCTACAATGATATCAGTGACTAGGCATAGACCTAAGTCTAAGTCCCTCATCTAGATACCTCATTGCCCCTCAAGCACCTAAATGATATTAATCCAAGGCTCCCTAAAGGCTTTTACCCATGAATTCCCAACCATCATTGCACTAGTCAAATCCCCTAAGTCATAGAGTTGTACCATGGCACAACTAGCCCAATATAGACCCTAGTCCCTTTTCCATTGTGTCTCACATGAGAACATAATTCTTGTGCCTTATGTATAGTGATGCTAGCATAGTTGAGTGTTAAATTTTGAGTATCATAGGGTTAGTCAAGGTTTGCACCCCATTGAAACAAGCCTAATTTTAACTTGGATAATTATATAAGAATATGACTAGGACCATGACCAAAACACCTATTTTTTTCAACATATTTGTTGTATTTCCAAGACTTATTGAATTTTGTTGCTATAATGGTGAAATAGGATAATGCTCCAACTCTCCCTTGAGAACATCGAGTGATGGTTGGAATAGGTGGAAGATAGCTTTGTGTTAATGTATACAACTTGTAAAGTATAAATCCTAAGGAAGTGGGTCTAGAACCACTTGTATGATGCCCTGTATGAGGTTTTATTTTGCAAACTATCAGAGTAAGTGTACCAATCGTTGGCTTCGTATGTAACCCACAAAATTTGAATCTATAGATAGTGCCTTGAGTGGATGAAAAAGTGCATAGAGAGGCTTGAGAACTTAAACATCACTTAGACTAGAGCTACATATAAATGGTAGTAAGGGGCATTGAACATTTACATGCTTAAGTTTGTAGTATCAACATACTTTTACCATCATGAAGAAAAATATTAGTTCTTGGATGATCCCAAAGGTGCATTTATGAAATAACTTAGCACAGAACTCAAGAAGTTGATGGTGGCTTCAAAATAGTGAGGATGGAAGGCTAAAGTCCTCTCATGTATGAGCAACACAATAGGGAAGAAGGGGATTTGTAGGTGAGGAATTATGGAAGGGGATGAGTAGATTGACAACCAAGAGCTCAAGAGAAAGGCTTATAATAAGAGGAGGCATGGACTGATAGAAGATCTAAAACTTGGAAGTGATGAGGACCCATAGTGAGCAAGAAGGGCATGGGTAAGGATTTCTTGAATGGTGGTCATGCCTAGAGAAAGGAGCCTTTGAAGCCATGAAACAAGATCCATAGTTGACAGGTGAATGCTTTGGGTCCCTTAATAACTTGACCATTGGAGATGCATGAGATACACCTACCCCTCTGAACCTAAAATACAATCTTATGTACTAAATCCCCCATAGGAAGATAAAACATTGACATCTAACCTGATTATCGATTTAGACTTTGATCAATTTGTAGATTTGGACCAAAATTTTGATTGAAAAAGTTATCCCTTATGAAGAGGTAAGTGAAGATACCTCTAGACCTCAAGGTGCTAGCCCAACTAGATTGAACATGAGCACAAGTATCCTAGTTTAATCAATGTTAATTGTGCAGCCTAGGAAACAACCTATAGGAAGTGGCCCTGTGTCATGAGTTGGTAGTACAGTTCCATCATCTTCTATAGTACCATCAGTAACCACATGACTAATGTTTGGCCTAGTGGATCGAGTCCTTAGAGGACCAATGCTGGGACAAGCACCTCAATCACTAGATGATCCCCAAACCTAGATTTTTTATGGGATGGCCATGTGCCTGCTCAAGTATTGAGGTGTGGAAAATGCTAAAGAACATTTGATCAAGTGTGAATTACAATGGCATGGTCGAGGAATAACCTAGTCTGAGTATAAGGAAACCCAATTTGTGATAACCTTATTTGACTATGCCCATACTTGGTATAGGAAGTTTGATCTTAACCAAGTTATGGTTGATTATAACACCCTAAAGGAAGCATTATTAAAGGAGATTGATATACCTGAGTTTGAGTAGTAGAGCATCACCATGCTTAAGGAGATCAACCAAGGATTATCAGAGACCATGCACTTGTACAATGTTAGATTCAATACTCTCCTTTCCAAGCTCCCTTATGATATTCACCCCTCCCATTATGTGCAATGGTTAATTGGAGGATTTCTAGTACCTTTCAAAAGGGAACTATCCATGAAAATATTCATAGACCCTAGAGAAGCACTTGAAGTCATGCTCAGAGCCAAGGTGGTTAGGAGCATTGATATAGGAGTTATCCCCTTCATAGAGGCATAAATTATGTCTATGGCCTTCTAAATGTATACGATGGCTGCTATTTCATCATAAGATGCTTGAAGTGGGTTGTGGTTCACCCATTGTGAGATAGAGGGTCATAATAGAAACAACTATCCTTGAAGGAATATGCATACACTACTTCTCAGCTATGAATTTTTTAATGATGTGCATGATGTTCACAATTTCCTTTTATTTCAACATGTCAGTTAGGTCAACACAACATTTTATTGTAAGCTATGTGATGCCTACATGTATACCATGACTAACTATTAAGTAATTGATGAGATGCACCAGAACATGGAGAGAGGCACACAACAGGTAACTACAATAATTGGAAGGTAGGTGAACCAAGGAAATGAGGGTTATGGCCAATAAAATACTGGCTATGAGAACCAAAGAGGTGCAAGTGGGTGAGGTGGAGGACATGGTAGAGGAAGATTCCCATTGCAATCATGTTATAAGTGCAAGTCTATTAAGTACTATTAGTGTAACTACACGACACATCTAATGTGTAGGTATTGTTGAGGACCACATCCAATCAAGGAATGCTCTAATTTTTACTAAAGCTGAACCAAGGAAAACTAGGTTATAATAGGGGTACAAGGATGATTAGACATGAGCCTAAAGATATGAAATGGGCTCTAAAGCCATAGCCATCATGCACATAGTCAATCAAAGTGAAAACAACCACATAAATTAGGTTCACCACTTAGTCGATAACTGCACCAACATAAGAGCTGCACTTAGAATATGGTGAACCAAGCTACACCAAGTGCATAACATGGCCTAAGCCAAAATATATACCCTACCCTAACCCTATGTATAAGAAGGACATCCTGTAACAAGCCATGAGCATAATACAAAATTTGTAGGGAGAACTCCAGCTAGCTGGAGATCTATAAGCACAAGCTACCACCTCATGTAGAAAGAAAGATAGCCATAAAGATGAAGTACAAGAGCTAACATAGATCCTACACCACCTACAAATGGAAAAGATGCTTCCCTTGCTAAAAATATTTCTTTTAGAGCACGTAGGGAGAAATCAAAGTGAAGTTGTTAAGCTGCACATAATTGAATTTATTTCACTACATATGGAGCAGTCATGTGAAGTAAGCCATATTTAGAACATAGAGTATGACCAAGAGCTACTATTAAATAACATTATCTATGGATGGTCTATCTATGAGGTGCTAATTGACACCGGTGCTAAGGTTAATATCTTGACCAAGAATGCATGTGAAAGAATGGGTAGGCCAACCTTGAGGCCTTCTCCCCATGTACTCTTTCATAGATAACAAGATTTGGGTGTAGCTGATCAAAATTATAAAGGGTGCCATTATAGATATTATGGGAACTAAATTCCATGCTAACTTTGAGGTTATTAAGTCAGCTGAATAGGATAAATACCAATCACTTCTAAGAAGGCTTTGGTGCTACACCAAAAATGTAGATATTCACTTCAAGAAGTGATATATGACCTTCAAAAATGGAAAATAAAGGGAAGTGATTCCCCTTTCAAGTGACCAAGGACCTCCCTATATGGAGAACATTGATCTAGAGGATGAGATCAACCATTTATATAACATCATAGTGCAAGGCACATATAATCTCCACCCTTGTAATCAACGAGTGCTTTCTTGGGAGGATGAGCAGTCAACCTCATACACCGCCGATATCACTTTTGATTAATGGGTTAAAGAGGCTTATGATTCCACTAGTCATAGATATTTCTTAGTATGTGCAAAGGTTCCAAAGCCTATGAGGATGGGTTCAGTCCAAATTGGTCATGCTCTAAAATGATAAGTCCCTTACCATGAGGAGAAAGGAAAGATGGTACTCTACCAAAGCAAAGGCAAGCTTGTATCACTCCTAAAATTTGAAGAGAGAAACCTAGTGGAAAAGTGTATCCATGACCTTGAATTATGCATCCCCAAAGAGACAAACATAATGGGCATACTAGTGTATACATTGAGAAGCATTGTCATGCATTAGCGGGTAGTGCAAAGGCCTAACTTGCCAACCTAGCCAGAGGTAAAAATAGCCATTTACACTAGACTTGGGATGAGTAATGATAACTTGGATACCTCAATGTAATATAGTGACTCTAACCCCATTGTGTATGTGTGCTTATGCGAAGAGACATAGACTGACTATGGTGTGACTTCCCCAAAGAACTTATGGGTGCATGCCTTTTATAGGAATTTGAAGACATGGGCATGAGTATGGTACATGGTAAATGAGATGCATCAAGAGATAACAAATTAGGAGGCCCTTAATGATAATTTTGTGCACACATTTATATTTTCTTCATATAACTTGGAGTTAGTCGAGCCACTACAAGTAATTTAGAGGGCAGTGTTTCAAGAGACCGCCATCCTCAAGGAGCACTTGAAAGACATGTTCAAGGAAAAGGGTTGGTACTCCTAAATGTTTTTGAGGAACATATGCTCAATAGTAACTCAAGTGAAGAAGATAATGAAACTTGGAAGGAGTGTTACTAGAAAACACTAACCACTAGAAGAAAGATCATGTGCCAAGTAGATGATAATATTCCTAGTGAAGAAAACCCCACTCATCTTCATGTAGAAACAATAGAGGGAACTCAACAAGTTGAGGACTCATACCAGAAGAAAAATGAGCCATACCACACACCATTAAAGACCATCAAAGTGGACATCAATGTATAAAGAGAGCCAAATATGGCCACTCTATGCACCTATTGGTCTGATACAGAGTTGACATGCATCATAGACCTCCTGAAGGAGTTACAAGACTCATTCCCCAAGACTTATCAGGATATGAAGGACACACACCCATGCCTTGGGAAGATGAACATAAAGCTAATCGATAGCATAAGACTAGTTAAGAAGTTCCCCTACAAGATGAATCCCAACCTCCATGTCAAGGTCAAAATAGAGATCAACATAATGCTAAACATATGGGTTATTTACCCTATGAAAGAGTCTAAGTGGGTGAGCCCAATGGTAATAAGAATTAAGATGGATAGGTGCATTCACATTTATGTTGATTAAAAAATGTTGAATGCCACCTACATTAATGACCCCTTCCTAACTCTGTTCACTAATGAAGTCCTAAAAGGCATCACAAGTTACAAAATCTACACCTTCGCTAATGGGTTTTATGGCTACCACCAAGTCTACATTGAGGAGGAGCACAAGCCCAAAACAACCTTTGTGATTGAAAGGGGTGGTTTTGCTTATAATATGATGCTTTTTAGACTCAATAACATGTTATTTGTGTTCCCGATATTAGTGATCATCGTGTTCAAATATTTCATCCATGGGTTCCTCCAAGTTTATCTAGATGATTGGATGGTGTATGGCCTCATCAAGGACCATTATGACAACCTATGCCTAATGTTTGAGAGGTGTAGGTAGCTTCAAATATCCTTGAACCTAAAAAAGTGCATCTTGGCATCACCATTTGGAACCTTTCTTGAGCATATCATCTATAAGGATGTTTTTCTCATCGATATAGTAAATATCACCATCATCATTTAGCTCTAGAATCCTTCCACTGAGAAAGATGTTCACACCTTTTTTGGCCACTGTGGATATTATAGAATATTTATAAGGATCTATGTGACAATTTTGGCACCACTAAAAGAGATCTTATGCAAGGATGCCCCATTATACTGGGGTGGAGTGTAAGAGGATGCCTTTGAGATCTTAAAGCTCAGATTAGCTAGTGCACATATTCTATAGTTCCCTAACTGGACAACACCTTTTCATGTCCATATCGATGCTTCTAGCTCTATGAATGGCACCATTTTGGCCCAACTTGGTGAAGGTAATATGGATCATCCCATCTCCTTTTCTATTAAAAATTTTACCCCAACAAAGCATAATTACAAAACAATAGACCGTGAGGTGCTCGCCATGGTTTATGAATTCAAATAATATTTGTTGGAAACACCATTCATCTTTTTCACTAATCATGAAACACTCAAGTACCTCATGAACAAGCCTATTTTACATGGTTGCATATGCAGATGGATAATTTTATTCCAAGAGTTCCAGTTCTTCATTCTTGTTAAGCTTGGAAAGTAAAAATTGGGGCAAGACCATTTATCTTGCATCAATTCTGGCAATGCAGTGATGCTTATTAAGAACAACATGCCATACATGTATCTTTATAGATTCCAACACGTCCCCAAGGATTTGGTGGAGATCACCCCTTTTATAATGTCTAGATTTTTTCCCCAGACAATGACAAATAAGGACAAAAATAGGGGTACGCACTTCATTAATGAGACTATATGGATCTTGGTAACAGAGTATATGGTGGTGAATCACAAGATAATTCCTTACCATCACCAATAAAATGGAATTGAGGCATTCAACAAGATCTGGGGGCATACCTCATAAAGATATGTGACATGGGTCACAAGGATTGGGATGATCAAGTGTTGGGAGTGTTGTGGGCATATTGCACAACTTATAAACCCCTGAACAAGGCTACACCATTTCAAATAGTGTTTGGTGCTAAGGTGATCCTACTAATGGAGTTCTTGGTAACATGATTACGTGTCACATGCATTGGTTGGTTATATGACCAAAATTCATTGAATGCAAGGCTAAAGGACTTGGAGCGCTTAGATGAGATGCGTGCCCAATAAAAGTAAATATAGAAGATAGAAAAGACACACCATAATCTCTAGCATGAAAATCATATAAATAACAAGGTACTAATAGAAGGAACATTTATTTTCCTCTATAATTCTAAGTATATCAAGAACCCAGGTAAACTATAGATAAGGTGGATGGGCCCCTATATCATCCACTACATATTAGATACATGTGCATACAAGTTACATATGTTGACTGGTGAAATGATCCCTTGCCATTTCAATGGCAATAGGTTAAAGCCATATTGGTAATAGGATGGTAATTATGCCATGAGAACACCGACTTCTTTCTCACTAGTTGGTTTTAGTTGAGATGACAAAAATAATGTTTGGCACAAGCCAAATAGTTCCTTTTATTTTATTTTCTTTTTTGCGAAGTAGTGTAAAGAATGAAGAAGGGGTACTTTGAAGCTTACCAAGAAAATTTTATGACACTTCACACATAATTCCCATCGAGTGAGTTGAGCACTTGCACTCTCTAAGAACCTAAGGCTAGACACATAAGTTTTTGGGTGAGTGAGGATTGCCAACTTAAGACAAAGAGAGCACACCAGAACCTTATGCGATGGATCCTAGATGTAGGTCATTTTAAATCCCCCAAGTATAAGTTTGACTAGTCTTTCACACATAATTCCAACTACATGACTTGAGGCCTTTGCACTTTCTAAAGTGTCTGAGGCTAGACATCTCAATGGTGGGTGTGTGAAACTCATCAGACTCAAGAGGAAGACACTCAAGATCTATGTGCACAAGATATAAATTGTAGGGCATTTGGAAGCCCAAGGAAGAACTAATCTAGTGCTTTTGCACATAATTCTAGTCAGGTGAGTCAAACCGATTTGATTTCTAAGCACCTAGGGATATATGCCTAAATTTTAGGGCATGAGGAGGTGGTTAGACTTTAAAGAAATAATATCCATGTGACAAAGACACATAACATGATCATGCATAAGAGAGAAAGTGAAGATACACAACATGATCATGCATAAGAGAGAAAGTGAAGATGCACAACATGATCATGCATAAGAGAGAAAGTGAATATGCACAACATGATCATGCACAAGAAAACTTGAAGAGGATAATCGAGCGTTGGAGGGCCAACGTAAGGTATTTATATGGGGTAAGACAGGCTAAGGTAAGATGAAGTACAAGAAATTGACCAAGATAGAAACACACACTTGAAATAAAAGTGCCATAAATAGAGAAGATGGAACCAAGGAGGATAAATTGCATGCGAGGCATTGCACCTAGGTTTCCATAAAGAAGGTAAAGGTCATGCCAAGTGAACAAAATGCAAAAGGAAATTTATCAAAGATAGTTGGCATCCATCTAGAATTGAATGAGAAGTGACCATTTAAACTACATGTCACTTCATGAAAATATCATTAAGAGCATTTAATGTGGTGATGGTGGAGGCATAAAGATATGAATTAAATGCACATATAATAAAAGATTATTTTGGATTTTATGGGGCATAACAAATCCTAAGAAGTTTAGGAACCACCACACCATTAGTGAACCTCAATTAAGATGGTAGTTGAAGGTAGGGTATAAAATAATAAGTGAATGACTAGGTGAGGTTAAAAACTTTGTGAAAAATTGAGACCTAGAGCAATCCAGAATAAAACCAACAAACTAGAGAACTAAAGCACCAAAACCCTACCAAATTGAGAATTTGAGCACCTATAGGCACCAAAAGTGAATGACTATGAAGCAAGGGAAATTGTGTTCATATTGGGACTAGTGTAGAGAGGTGTGGGGAGAGATTTATGTAGGAAATAGTCAACAAAAAAATATTTAATGCCTAGGCCACCATTAATATCCCATGAAGCTTAAAAGCCAAAGATATAGTCATAAACCTTGTGATTGTAAAGCGCCAATAGCCATTTGAGGCTTCAACAAACCAAACCTACCACACTTCAACACCAATAGATTCAGAATGGGAAAAAAGAGACAGGGACCGGGTTCATAGTAGGTGCAATAAGATCCAATGCAGGTGTGTACATCTGAAGTGGTCAGAGCAATAATAGCAATTCTACCAATAGAAGGAGTCAGCATTGTGCAAGTTGACATTGAGGCATTGATGAAGATGTCCTATCAGGTGATGTAATTTCCCCCAAAAGTCTTAATAGGGGAATATTATAAATATTTTATGCACACCTACTAGTTGAAGGAGTATAACCACCATACCTCAAGCCATGTGCAAGATCTAGCACTAGATTAGATGGTTGATACAGGAAAAACAATAGAGCAAGGTGCAACATTGTTTAATGTCTTAATCCAAGATATATTGATGGCCTTCAGTGTAACTTAGGTTTATGAGTTATCATGCTTCAGAAATTTAGAACTCATGCAGTTCCTTCTTTTTCAAGTCCATGGAGACTACATATATTTTGTAAGAACGTGCATGATAATTTTGGCATGCCTAATAGGGAGGATAAATAGGATTTTAGACGTTGGAAAAGATATTCACAATGTAATGAGTGATGATTAAGAGGTTGAGCACATTGAAAAGTTATTGAATTATAATAAGTGGGGCTTCACATTCCCAATTAAAGACTATAAGGACCCCGATATGAGGGTGACAGCTTGCCTTATAAGTTCAAAACTTTACCCCAATGGTCAATGGACCAGCATCACCAAAATTTACCTCTACATCAACTATCATATGGTGTAGGGTGTAAATTTTAATATTGAAAAATTTATAGACAATGATTTTGTAAAGAATGCATTGGAATACAACACAATGAAGAGGACTTTTAGGTGGGGGTCTATTCTAATTTTAATAATCATGGAGGAGATCAGAGTACCAAATGGGGATGAGGGTAATATATATCTTTTCCCATAGCACAATGACTCCTCGACACAAAATTACAAGTATTTCACTTGCCCCCATTCCTTCTTTAGAAAGTACAAAACTTGAGTGATGGGTTGGTGTGAGAATTACATAGAATCATTTGGGCTAGATTAGTGCATCTCTCAAGATCTCACCAAGATCATGTGTGGAACGATGACCTTTGTTGTTATGTATCACTTTTACGTAGTGTTCTTGGTGATAACTGATGGAAACAAGTTAGGATGGTTGAAGCTCCCATATGCCTTATTGGCCAAATACTTTAGGGATGTGCTTTGAAGGATCCCAAATGCCTAGTAGTTGAATATATCAATAAAGGAATTAGACATGGAAAGTAACATGTTACGGTGCGAGTTTATACGCCTAGGGGGAAAAGTGACCAAGGATAAAGAGGATGGTTCAAATTGTATCGACATCCACCCCCTTCAAGAAGAAACCATATTTGGGCACATCCATAGGTTATACTATGAGATGAAGCTAAGGAAGAAGGGTCCCAGTACTATGAATACTGATGACACCCCCATCAAGATTGGTGATGAAGGAAAATTGGCACCAGCTGAGAATAAGTCTCCTAAGAAGAAAGGGGAGACATTTGAGGAGATAAAGGATCACATCAAGTTGAAGATCATCCCCAGTGATGAAGCATATCTATCAGCCCCTAAAAATAAGCATGTGAAGTTTTCACCAAGGACATCTCCTATCTCAATTAATAAGAAAAATAATCTAAAGTTTTCTATTGCGATGCCCACCATCACCTTGGTGAACATAGAGGTGCAAGAGGTAAAAAAGAAGCAAGAAGAGATGGAGAAGGAGGTAAGATTTGGGAAATGCATATACATTATCCTTGAACAATATGACTCCTCATCTATTGAAGGAACTCCCTCACCATATCAAAGTGAATAGGTGAGGAAGGAACAAGTATAGAGGAAGCTTGGCCTCAACGATGTGGATATTAAGAAGGCATCGGAGCTGGAGAAGAGAAAAGAAGCAATTATGAAGGCTGACATGAAAAAGGAAGGGATTGAGAGAGTTGAGACTAAGGAGTGCAAGGTAGAAGAATAAATAGAGGAAGAGTCTAGCACTGCTTAAATTCATGAGGCTATCCAAGGTGGGACTATTACCATGCTTGAAAAATTAGGCCCATTAAGTTCCCCAACCAAAGAACCTACAATGTTGCCTCTGCAAGATGAAGAGGAGATGAGGCATTGATGGATGAAAATGTTTCTCACTCAAGATCATATAGAAGCAGTATTGGAGTTACATCAGAAAAGGGAGGCCATGAAAGCTAAGGGCATGACCCAAGCAGAGATCAACAAGTTGAGGCTAAGGAGATAAGGGTTAAGGAGGAAATAACCACTATGATTATGAAGAAGAAGAAGGTGGAGATAAATAAGGCATAGGAGGAAAAGGCTAGGAAAGAGAGAAGAGAAGAGGGTTGTCACAAGTGTAGAACCCATAAAGGATAAAGTATTAGAGGCACCTAGTGCCCTAACCAACATAGTAGAGGACGTTTCACCACAGGCATGCCCAAGTAGTGAAGGGGCACTTGGAGACAAGGAAGGCGATACTGGTGCCTTATATAAACAAATAGAGAGTGTAAGTTAAATCTAGTAGAAATAAGATGGAAAACATAAAACTGAGTCAAAAGAAGAATCAGACAAATGGGAAAAGTATAAAGAATAATAAGCCCTATGAGAGAAATAAAAAGAAATCACTAGTGCCAATGGAGAGGAACAAGAGCATATGAAACTGGTCATCGAAAAAGAATAATTTGAATCAAGTTATAGAGAGAAGGCATAGAAAGGGTACAACTAGGATGAGGATTTTTATATGTTGGAATACATGCCCCTCAGAGCTACCACAATGATGATGTGCCACCAAGTGTCCTTTGCAATTTATTTCTACATGGATGAGCCCGAATTCGATGTGCCAATGAAATTAATCCAAAGTGCTGAAAAACCAAAGGATGGGAATGACTACCAACTTATCAACCCCCATGATATGAACCTAGTAAGGTCAGATAATACCCTTCTTTGAATGGCCTTTGAGGTAGCATGCAACAACATTGTTAACAATGTTCATGCCACAAAATTGAATAACATAGCACTAAAGGCAAAGTAAAAGATTAATGCCATGAAGATCAAACTCTAGCAGTTGGTTGAGCATGTGGAAGAAGCAGAGCAATCCCTTTTGGATGGTATTGACACTTCTAAATTTTTAAAGGTTGATAAGGTGTGTGTGATGGTAGAATAGATGTTCCCATGAATGAAGCCAATACCAAAAGAGAAGTAATAACCTTATGATGTGTTGTTCCCAAAATCTGTCACTTGTTTTTGTGGACAAACATGTCGACCATTTTAGTCCTACAGGCCAAAATGGTCTCTTTCTTTCTCAGAAAAATGTTCTGAGCAGTCAAGTATTTCAATTACTCAAGCCTTTTTAGCTAAGGAAATCGCAGGTTCAAAAGGTGGGATTTTGCAAATAAAAACACTTAAGGCATTTCCTAAAAATTTGTAAGGATGGTTCAATGTCGAGTTTCAATCAAAAAGTGCAACGGTTGGGTTCAAAGAGTTGGAAGGAACCATCGAACCGTTGAACCGATTGATCCATTGAACTCTAAAAAGTTCACCGATTGAAAGGTTCAATGAGTTCAAAGCTTCAATGCATTCAAAGGGTTCAAAATTCAAAGTTTAAAGTTTGAGTGAATGGTTCAAATGGAATATTCTAGAAAAAGGTTCAACCGAATGGTTCAAACAATTGATTCAATGATACATTGAACTCCTAAAGAAGACTACGTGAATGCATATCTTTGCAAAGCTTTGAACCGCCAAACCATTGAACTCCAAAAGGTTCAAGGTTCAAAATGGTTCAAGCGACCGGTGACATCCCCGTAGATGTCAAATTCAGGATTATGGCATAACTATTGATTTTCAAATAACACAGACCTGGGGACAAACTTAGTGATCCACTAAGAAAGGAGCTGAAGGAGCTAATAGAAAGTGAGAAGATAGCCCCAAGAGCTCAGATCACCAGGAAGAGACAAAATGTAGCAAAGAAAGAGGGAACGATACAAAGAATCCAAAAATATATATAGAAGATTTATTCCAGTAGGTGGAGTAGTCCACCAGGTGGACCTCAGAGAGTGCAAGCATTCAATGGTGCAACCTATTTTTCTTCATTAAGTAAATGTGAATGGATAGCCGTGTAAACATCATAAAGAAGACCAAGCAACCCATGCTTTAAAGGATACATTTGAGATGATTTAGAATTCCAAAGTTAAGGCTGATAATCTTTTCTAGCATGGCCCCTTCACAAAATTTCCAATGCATTCAATGCAGCATGGGCCATTTCATGAAAATAAGCACCCAAGTCTTTCTTTGGATGCTATATATTATAATCTCTCATTTTGAATAAAGGAGATCTCTGTTATTAGAAGCAAAACTCTACCCAAAATGAAAGACATTCCTGAGACTTTGAGCTTAGACTGTTAATCATATTTTATCAAGTGAATGAGAAATCAAGAGACCTTTCAGACTTTGTGTTGAAATAGCTTGTGTCATCTAGGAAATCATTCTTATACCTTTTTCCTAAATACAGTCTTGTCCATTTAATCAAATAAGTAGAACAAGTGGAAATAATCTGGAAGATGTCTTGAAGCTGACTGTGGGAGACTTTGTGATGCCATAATTGTTTTTAGTCTATGTGTTTCGTGTTTTAGTGTAAAGGATATTGGAGAGACTTTGAGCTCCACTTATCCTTCGTAATATTTTACTCTGTTGTAGTTTTCGGTGGACAATTTATGCTGCACTTCATACTACTATGTTATTTCATCCTAAATTAGTAGGAAAAACAATAAAAGACTGTGCTTTCATGGGTTTCTTGTGGATCCAGTTACTACCAAGGAATAATTCCTGCTATTTTTGAACATCATTCCTGAAAGAAGAGAAATGCCTTCAGTAATTACACAAGAATTCTCCTTTATTTTGTGAACATCATCTTTGAAAAAAGAGAGATGGATGGTATGATTTCACCCTTGAATCTATTTTCAGATTATATTAGGATATTATAGTTTATAGGGAAGCTCCCCTTGCTGAGAGGAGAGATTTATCTCATTATGATGTGGTAACCACACCCATTTTTTGGTATAAATCTCATTGTGCTATGGTTGATATACACATTTTATCATCAGTTAGTTGATGAAAAAATATTCACCCAATAGTTTTTGGTGACTCCAATGGGGAAGAACACACAATTTGAAGCCTCAAGCTTCAAATTGAAACATTTCTAGTTCTTTTCCATTCTACACTCTGGCAGATCCATGGTATACAAGAAGCCAAAGAGCTCAAAGTATTGTTGATCCTATGTACGAGTTTGAGCAGAAAAATAATTATTTCTTTCTCCTCCATGAGCTCACCTCCAGCAAACCAAGAGTTTTCCTCTTACCAACGTCAGATCTCCAATACCAGGCGAAGCTTATCTTTCCTCTGCTAGTAAAGCTTTGTCTATACATACTCCACAAAGGCTTGTTATTTCTCCTTTTAATCATCATATCATGGCAGCCCAAGGCCCTTGCGGTAACACCTTTGGCCCCTTAAATCTAACTCCACCTTTACATGAACTACCTTGTAGTTCAAGAAAGAATTTTTCCAAGTTCTATGGTGATGGAAAAGTTCATCTTGATGAACATATTGTAACCTTCTGCATAGCCTATGGTGTGATAGGCATTGAATATGAAGATATAGCGGTTAGACTATTTGTGGAAATGTTGTAAGGAACTACTATAGATTGGTTTTATCATCTAAAATCACAAATAGTAACTGACTGGAACACTCTCAAGGCCAAGTTTGAGGTTAGGTTAAAACCCATAGAAGATGCACATGCCCTGTTAGACTAGCTTAAGCAAATGAAGAAGGAGCCTCATGAACCCATGCGAGACTTCATTGCTAAATTTGACAAGCTGAGGAATAGGATTCCTACAATTGCTCAGCTGACACCAGAAAATTTTAAGTGCTTCTTCATCAATTCTCAGCTTCCTGAAGTGAGTTTCTTATTGAGGCAAGCTGGCCACATAGATCTTACTACAGCTGATATTTTTGCCACCAAGGTTGAAGATTATCTTATCTTGGCAGGAAAGATAATAAGAGATCCTAACATAAATAAATCTTCTTCATCTTCTAAAATTTTCTCTACATGCACCACTGATCTTATGGTGCAAAAGCTAGCAAATGAATTTCTATCTCTGAAAAAGCAAATGGCATAAGGGATGCCTACCCCTTCTTCTTATCGAAATATACCAAGGAGGACATTTCCCAACCAGTCATATCAAATAAATGCTGCTAGGAATAAAGGGTAACCAAATCATCTTTCTCCCCCATAAGGGAAGCTTGCCATTGAAGCAGCACCAGCTAACTCAGCAGTTAGTTATCATGAAGTTGAACATGATTTCTCTTTCCAACCTGAGTTGGACCAAGAAGATGACATTGATATCTTTGTATAAGGCAAAGAATAATTAGCTAGAGACTCCAACATTGGTTTCTTGAATTACCAAGATGAAGCTAGAAGTAAGACAAAAATGTTTGATGGATCATACGTTGTTTTTACTAGGTCCCAGAACTAGTCAACTCAACAAGCTGATAAGAGAAAAATAGGGGAAGAATCTCAACCATAAATTTCAATTGCTAAACTAGGGACTTCTCTGCCTTTCTAATCAAAATACCTAGTGATAAAAAAAAAGTAAGTACCTCAAACAACCCTGCACTTTTTGCTTCAATTTCTCAGACCAGTACCACACCCAATAAAACCCAGAATGATAGACTTCATTCCTCTCTTTCTAGTTCATTTCAATTATTTAACATAATTGATCATACTAGGAAGACCAAGATACAAATGTTTGAGTTTGAATACTTACAAGCCAACCCTAAGTAGTTGGATAGGCTAGTTGAATGCATCAAAAACAAAACCGTCCCTGTAGGACAAGATGTTTCAAAGGTAACTCATGATCCCCTAAAGAACACATCTTCCTGAAACAATCTTGTCATTACTCCTCTTGTTTCCCCTAGGAAAATAGAGCCTTTCTATGTTTCCCTATTGATAAATGATCATAAGCTGAACAACTGCATAATAGACTATGGCACCTCTAACAATGTGATGCCCGCAAAGGTGGCACACTCTCTCAGTCTCATTCTGACTAAAAATTTTGGGAGATGTTTCTCCATGGAAAATAAGTAAGTGCCACTTTTAGGTCAAATCAAAGATGCCCAATTTGCATTCATGGCCTTCCCAAAAAAAAAGATTAAAATGACAGTCTTGGTGGCTAACGTTCCAGCTTCCTATGGCATTTTGCTTGGATGAAGTTTTTGCAAGGATGTTGTCTGAAGCAAGGATACCTATTAAAAGCATCATGCAAAATTTGTTTCCTGAGAAGGAATCAAAATATATTGTCACCCAAACATCAACCCCTGGAGCTCAAATTCTGTTTGAATCCTCGGGAATGGGTAACTATTTTCTATCCACAGAAGATGTTTCTATTTCATCAGACAAAAGTTCTATAAGTGACAATCTAAAAAATTTAGACAAGATGTCAGAAGAATTGGTAGAGCAAAGTTCAGATAAAAAAGGATATTCCCTCTCTAATGAAGAGAAGTCTGAAAGGAGATCAGATCCTAATGATGTTTGGATTCTAGAATTTGATGGCAACAATTCTTCTAATGGTTCTGGAGCAAGATTTTTTTGATATCTTCTCAAGGAGATATTTTTTCCTACTCATATAAGTTACAGTTCAGCAATACCAACAACATCGTTGAGTATGAATCTTTGTTGCTCGGATTGAAATTATTCAAGCTAAATATGTTAAGCTTCTTCACGTCCAAAGAGATGCTAAACTGGTGGTTTGTTAGGTGAGGAACTTATATCAAACCAAATGAAAGATTGTGACATTATCATAATCTGGTGTGGGACTACCTTGAAATTTTTGAGGCTTTCAGTATTTATGCGGGCCTAGATAATTCAATGATTGAGAAGATTCCTTGGCCATCTCTGCAACCTTCATGTTTCCTCACAAATATTTTGAAGGGCATAAGTACATTATTGAGCTAGTCTTTCGACCAAGTATACCTGATAATGCCAACCATTGGTAGGTGTTTAATAGGGAAAATCAAATTAGGTGCTTAACTGAAATAAAAGAGAAATGAATTATGGTAATGGACCGTATTGCTACACATCAAAACTAGGTAAAGAAACTCTTCGGCAAGAGAGCAAAGATTTGTGGTTTTCAGATTAGAGATCAAGTCTTGTTAAGGGGTAAGATGAGAGAACCAAAAGGAATGCACAAAAAATTTGATTCTTGGTGAAGAGGTCCATTTGCCAATCATCAATTCTAGGGTGAAAATAGTTTATTACTTATATATCAAGATGGAACACCATTTTCACTACCTCCCAATGGGCAACATCTGAATCACTTCAATCCTTGAAGTATCAAATAAGTCCAGTTGTACATTTGTATAGTCTTTGTTTGTCTTATGTTATTCATTTGGTTTTTTGGTGTCTTTCTATTTTTAGATGGCATGACTCCGTAGCCTAATGGCATAGATGAAGGCACTTAGAGTTTGGATTCTACTCCCTTCGATTGTTTTAAAATAAAATCAATGGAAGTTACCCAACTATAGCCAGTTGTTGTTCCCAAAATCTGTCACTTGTTTTTATGGACAAACATGTCAACCATTTTGGTCTTGCAGGCCAAAATGGTCTCTTTGTTTCTTAGAAAAATGTTCTGAGCAGTCAAGTATTTCAATTACTCAATCCTTTTCAGCTAATTAAATCACAGGTTCAAAAGGTGGGATTTTGCAAAGAAAAACACTTAAGGCATTTCATAAAAAATTGTAAGGATGGTTCAATGCCAAGGTTCAATCAAAAGGTGCAATGGCGGGGTTTAAAGAGTTGGAATGAACCATCGAACCATTGAACCGATTGATCCATTCAACTCCAAAAAGTTCACCAGTTCAAAGGTTCAACGAGTTCAAAGCTTCAACACATTTAAAGGGTTCAAAATTCAAAGTTCAAAGTTTGAGTGAATGGTTCAAATGAAAGATTCCATAAAAAGGTTCAACCAGACGGTTCAACCAAATGGTTCAAACAATTGGTTCAATGATACATTGAACTCCTAAAGAAGACTACATGAATGCAGCTCTTTACAAAGCTTTAAACCGTCGAACTGTTGAACTCCAAAAGGTTCAAGGTTAAAAATGGTTCAAGCAACTAGTGATGTCCTTGTGGATGTCAAATTCAGGATTATGGAATAACCGTTGATTTTCAGATAATGTAGACCCGAGGATAAACTCAGTGATCCACTAAGAAAGGAGCCAAAGGAGCCAACAGAAAGTGAGTAGATAGCCCTGAGAGCTCAGATCACCAAGAAGAGACAAAATATAGCAAGGAAAGAGGGAATAATATATAGAATCCAAAAATATCTATACAAGAGTTATTCCAATAGGTGGAGCAGTCCACCAAGTGGACCTCAGAGAGCGCAAGCATTCAATAGTGCACCCTATTTTTTTCATTAAGTAAAGGTGAATGGGCAGTCGTGTAAACATCATAAAGAAGACCAGGCAACCCATGCTTCAAAGGAGACATTTGAGATTATTTATAACGCCAAAGTTAAGGCCGATAACTTGTTCCAGCATGGCCCCTTCACAAAATTTCCAATGCATTCAATACTACATGGGCCATTTTGTGAAAACAAGCACCCGAGTCTTTCTTTGGATGTTATATATTGTAATCTCTCATTTTGAATAAAGGATATCTCTCTGTTATTAGAAGCAAAACTCTACCCAAATTGAAAGGCATTCCTAAGACTTTGAGCTTAGACTGTTAATCATATTTTATCAAGTGAATGAGAAAGCAAGTGACCTTTTAGAATTTGTGTTGAAATAGCTTGTGTTATCTAGGAAATCATTCTTATGTCTTTTTCCTAAATATAGTCTTGTCCATTTAATCAAATAAGTAGAACAAGTGGAAATAATCTGGAAGATGACTTGAAGCCGACTGTGGGAGACTTTGTGCTGCCATAATTGTCTTTAGTCTGTGTGTTTTGTGTTTCAATGTAAAGGATACTGGAGAGACTTTGAGCTCCCCTTACCCTTCGTAATCTTTTACTTTGTTGTATTATTTAGTGGATACTTTTTTCTGCACTTCATAATACTATGTTACTTCATCCTAAATCAGTAGGAGAAACAATGAAAGACTTTGTGTTTTCATGGGTTTCTTGTGGATCCAATTACTACCTAAGAAGAATTCTTGTTATTTGTTGAACATCATTTCTGAAAGAAGAGAAATGCCTTCAGTAATTACATAAAAATTCTCTTTTATTTTGTGAACATCATCTTTGAAAAAAGAAAGATGGATGGTATTATTTCACCCTTGAGTCTATTTTCAGTTTATATTAGGATATTATAGTTTATAGGGAACCTCCCTTGCTGAGAGGAGAGATTTATCTCATTATGATGTGGTAACCACACCCATTTTTCCATATAAATCTCCTTGTGTTGTGGTTGATATACCCATTTTGTCATCAGTTAGTTAATGACAAAATATTCACCCAACATGATGCAATTAATAAAGATCTCAATAACAAACTCAATGAGGTAGAAGACCTCTTTACAAAGCTAGAAGAGGGAATAAAAAATGTCGATGTTATCTTTTGTAACTTATCCACCTAGGCATCAGTTATCAATGCATGTCTCCAAAAGGTGAAAGGGGATAAGGATGCCTTGATGAAGTAAGCATTCACTATTATTAGTGCTGAGTGCACATAGATTATGGTGCAGGTCAACACTCTGAATGCCTAGTTGAAAACCTAGGAGAAATACCTGGAAGAACTCTTTCGTGCCTTTCATAAAAAGGCAAGTGAGTAAGGAGTCATCCTATATGGTAGGTTTATAAAATCAAAGGAAAGGCTAGAGGCCTTCAAAAAATAATTGGTAAACACCGACATGCTCATGCTTGAGGCTGCCTTTACCGAAATCACCAGTATCATTGAATAAATCAAGATCATAATTTAGGGCTTCGATAACTTCAAGGTAGAACTATAGAAAAGCATGCTCAAGTTTTGTGTAGCTAAGGTGATACAATTCTAGTCCAAGGGCATACTAGAATTTTTGTATGGGGTAATTTTGGGCCCCTTTTTGACCTAAGTAGTTGACCCGCACTAACCAAAAAAACATTTAGGTGAGAGGTAATCATGGAAGATAATTGTTTTTTTATCTTCTAGTAGAACTAACTAGATAGCAGCTAATAACTCCTTTTTGAATAAATTATCATTGGGAAGCAGGTGCATGGGATAGTGATTGATCATTAAAGACAAGTGTAGTGGAGGTAGCAGGATGTGTACCTCCAGTGCCAGCTCAGTAATCAACGTATTAAAGACAAGCATAGTAGAGATGGTGGGATGTGTACCTCTAGTTCTAGCTAAGTGATTGGTGTGCTCCATTTCCCATGATCTTAGGATGCTTCAAAGCTCTATAAAAATAACCAAAGTCTAGTTAACAGGAGGATGAACTAGAGTAGCAAAGCTCTAGAGAATTGATTCTAGATGGTTTCCATTAGAGTTAGAAGTAATTTTGAGATGATTTTGACACTTCCCATTATAATGCCCAAGCTCACCTTTGAGCCTCTAGGCCTTTATCATCTCAAGTTGAGCTTATGCTTAGTTATATGGACTTTTATATATATATATATATATATGGTTGTGAAGCTCTATTAATGATAAATGATTTGTGCAAATGTTTAATGGATTAAATGATTGAAGTCTATGATATGTATATTAATCTCTTGTGAGCTTCTAACCTGACTTATTTAGGCATGTTTGTAGTTAATGATGAACCCCGTTCCTGATATAATAAAATCTAAGTGTGGGTAAATTCCTATGCCCTACAATAATATTGATGACTAGGCACATACCTATGTCTAAGTCCATCTAGATACCATATTTCCCCTCAAGTTTTTTAGTGACATTAAGTCAAGGTTCCCCAAAGGCTTTTGCCCATGAATGTCTAATCATCATTGCACTAACCAAATCCCCTGAGGGATAGAGTTACACCATAGCACAACTAGCCCAACACAGACCCTGGTCCCTTCTCCGCTATGCTTCAAATGAGAACATAAAGATTGCACCTTATATATGGTGATGCCAGCACAATCGATTGTTAAATTTTAAGAGCCATAAGGTTATTCAATGATTTTGCCCCATTGGAATGATCCTAATTTTAACCTGGACAACTATATAAGCACATGACTAGGCCCATGACCGAAATGCCTACTTTTTTGCAACACTCATATGGTCATGTATGGCCTCCATAAAATATCAAAAACATCTCATAACTAGAATGGTAGGTTATCCATGCATTGAACTTTTTGATATGCTCATTTTAGCACTAATATGGGCTCAAACATTGTTACAGATCAAAAGTTATGGGCTTTAAAAGTTTGGCCTCTTTTTTTGCATCATTCTCCTATGGTTGAAAATAATTAAGCTCATGTGAGTTGAAATTATTATACTATTGGCATTTATTATTATCAATATTTTTCAATTCCCATTCTATAATCTAATTTTTGTTTTACTCATGTAATCCTTTCCACTATACCAAATACCTGTCATAACTTCTTTGCCTTGTTTTTACAATCTTCTTATCAAAAACCTACACTCTCTTTTCTTTATTTTTCTTTGGCACCTTTTGCTACCAATCCACTTATTCATATCCTTCACCTTCACCATCTTCTCCATATAAATCATATAAATCTGAAACATTAAATACTAGATAGATATCAAAATTCTTTGGTAAACTCACCTCATAAGCATTGTCATTGATTTTCTTCATAATTTTACATAGTCTAATTATATTATACTTCAACTTGTTATATGTGCCTTTCCTAAATCTCTCTTTCCTCAAGTAAACCATCATTAAATCTCCTTATTCAAATATTTTTGACCTTCTTCTAATATGTTGTTGCTTTATACTTTTCATTACTTTCTTGCAACAATTTTTTACTACTTCTTGAAACTGTAGAACTATATGTTCTGTAAATTCTTCTACATCATCACTAACTCATTTTATAATTGGTAACTATAAAAAATTTAAAACACTCATAATATTTCTCTCATAAAAAATCTAAAATTCTACTTTTTTTGTTAATTTATTCACTGAACTATTATATGAAAATTCAGCTTGTAGTAAAGCCAACTCTCATTGCTTGGGCTTCTCTCCAACTATGCATCTCAATAAATTTCTTAAGCTCATGTTTACAACTTATATTTGTCTATCTATTTTTGGGTGGTATGCACTACTGAATTATAGCTTAGTTCCCATCTTCCTCCATTAAATACTCAAAAAATTACTTAGGAATTCTATGTCCCTATCTAATGTAATAGTTTCTGGAATACCATACAATCTCACAATATCATTAAAAAATAGTTCTACAATTCTAGTAACATCATTGGTTTTATTACATAAAATAAAATGAACCATCTTTGAAAACCTATCTACTACAACAAAAATTGAATCATTACCTCTCTTTATGTTTGGTAATCTCAACACAAAATCTATACACAAATTTCTCCATGGTCCTCTTGAAATAAGTAATGGCATGTACATCCCTATATTTTGTGCATGTCCTTTTGCCACTTGACATATCATGCACCTTGAAACATATATTGTAACATCTCTCTTCATCTTTGGCCAAAAATAATTCTCACACAAATTTATTATCTTTGTCTTATAAAAATGACCAACCAAACCACCATTCTGTAATTAATTATAATATTGTCTCTTATAGACCCAATTGGAATACATAATTGTTTCCATGTGAAGAGATAATCATCCTGCATAAGATACTCTTCATAAACATTACTTATATCACTTTTCAATAGATTCCTGCATTGTTTAACTATCTTTCCAAAACATAGATCATTATCATAAACTTATTTAATAAATTCAAAACCAACTAATTCACTCACCATAGTAGTTAACAACCACACTCAGTTGCTCAAATCATCATCTATCTGATTCTATTTTCTTAATTTGTGTTTCAACACAAAAGTATAACCCTACAAGAAAGACACTCACTTTACATGCCTGCTATTTAGCTTATTTTGAGTGTTCACATAATTCAAAGTCTCATGATCTAGGATAAACTCCTTATGCACCAAGTAATGACTCCAATGTCTTAATGCCTGTACAATGCCATAAAGTTGAACATCATACTTAGAATACTTTACTCTTACCTCATTCAATTTATCATTAAAATATGATACTAGCTTCCCTTCTTGACTCAACACAACACTAATTCCCACAAACAAAGCATCACAATCAAATTCAAACACTTTGCTAAAATTTGGTAATGATAAAATGATTTTTTCTGTAATTTTCTTCTTCAACAACTCAAAGATTTATGTTGTTTCCCTTGTCCATGCAAATTATTTTCCTCTCATACAATTTTTTATTAGTGCAACAAGACTACTAAAGTTTTTAATTAAATTTCTATAAAAATTTGCTAAATCATGGAAACTTCTTACCTCTATGATGATCTTTAGAATAAGCCACTCAATAATTGTCTTTTTTTTATTTGTCCATTCTTACACCATTTGATGAAACTACAAATACCAAAAATACCAAACTATTTTGCATAAACCTACACTTCTTCAAATTTATGTATAACAATTCTAATATCATTCTCAAATGGCATACATGCTCTTCTTTAGTCTTACTAAATATTAAAATATCATCAAGATAAACCACCATAAACTTACCACTGTATTCTTATAGCATTATATTTATCACCCTCATAAATGTGTTGGGTGTAATAGATAACATGAATGGCATCACTATCCACTCATATAAACCATCTCTAATATTGAATGTTATTTTTCATTCATTTTCTTTACAAATTTGAATATGATGGTATCCACTCCTTACATCAATATTGATAAAATATTTTGCTCATGCAAGAACATCCATCTTATCATCTAAACAAGGTATAGGAAACTTGTACTTAATTATATTTTTATTGATTTCTATATTATCCACACACATCATCCACCCTCCAAATTTATTTGGAGTTAGTAACACTGGTGTTGCACATTGACTCATGCTCTCCTTCACTATACCCTTCCTCACCAATTCAATAACCTATTTATTTAATTTTTCATGTTTTATTGGACTCATTCTATAGGTTGCTTGATTGGATAGATTTGATTCTAGAATCAAATTAATATGATGCTGAATATATCTCTTTGGTGGAAAACCATCTGGTAACTCATCAGGTATCACATATGCATAATCTTTCAACACTACTTCTTCTACTAGTATTTGTGTCACGTCCATGTCTTCTTTCTTCGCCACTAATGCATATTAGTAAACTATCATCTTTGTGTCTTTGATAAATTATTTTTCAATTAGAATTCTTTCAGCTTACCCTTCTTATTTAAAAGGTAATAAAATGACCTTTATACCACCTTTCTAGAAACTATATGTGTTCTTTACTCCATCATGAACTATTTTTCTATCAAATTGTCATGGCCTTCCCAATAACAAATGGCATGCATCCATTGGTATAACATCACAACATATTTCATCCTTGTACATTTTATCTATTAAAAACTTGCTTAAGTACATTTTATCTACCATAAATCCATTCCCTTTATTAAACCATGAATTCTTATAAGGATTAGGATGCTTTTCACACTACAAACCTACTTTCTCAATCATGTCCTTAGAAACCATATTTTCAAGACTACCACCATATAGAATTATTTTACATATCTTACCTCCTAAGGTACACCTTTTTCAGAAAATAGTTATTCACATCCATGCATAACCACCATCTTTAATCTACACATTTTATTTCCCTAGAGAAATAATTTTTATTCTCATCATGAGATTTTTCCAAAAATCTACAGTTGCAACTTTAGTATTTTGTTCTTCTATTTTAGCTTTAACTAAATTTTAGAATCTTTTGTATAGGGTTTGTGCATAATCTATGGGAAAAAAAATCTCCCTTAATTTCTTCTCTATCTTTTTCCACGAGTTGATCTTCTCTTTACCTTTGCTTTGTATTTATATTTGTAGGTGATCCCACCAAATCACTACATGACCCTTCAATTTTGTACTTGCAAACTTTACCTTCTTGTCTTCTCTATAGCTATCCATTGAAAAAAAAATTGATGTTGTTCATCCAATCTATCAACTCCTTAGTTTTTAAACTTCCTCCATAATCTGGAATGTCAACCTTGATCCCTTTGTTCCTTCCTTATAAAGATCTAACCATCCTCTCTTCCATTTATGGTTGTTGTTCTTGATACTCCTCTTGCATAATTTATTCTTCATGATCTATTTCATCCTCTACATCATCTTATACTCTCCTTTATCTTTGATTTGCAATCAAGTAGAATGGTGGATCAACATATGTGCAAATAAATAATTATCATTATCTCTCTCTAATGAAAATGGTGTAAATAATGTGTTTATATTGTTGGATTTGACCATAAACCCTTCAAAAATTTTGTCAGTCCAGTTGACCCAGTTCTTAAGTAAATAAAGTAGTTAGGTCCCCTAGACTAAGTCGGTTGGGTTGGCTTAGTACTGTAATATGCTCATTTTTAAGAATAAGGTCAACCCATTTGACGGTGTTTAGTGGTTGATAAAAAGAGGTTTTAGCTTAGGTAGGGGCCATTTGATGTGGTGAATTGCTTGGAAGAGTGTGTAATGGTGTCAAAGCTTAGATAAACATATATGATAGGTTTGTGTTGATTTTAAGTGGTGGTATAAGAAACAACAATATTACAAAGCACCAATGGCCTACCCACCCCTTTCCCAGTGCACCCTTAATGGATGCACTCAGAGAGATTGAGACTCGATGAGTTCTTACAAGAGAGAAAGAATTAGTAATTGATAAAATTTTAAAATATTGTGTATACATATGCCACACTCGAATATCATCATATGTCATGCAGTTTTAACATGGGATGGTGCTTCGGTAAAAGAACATAGAAACTCAAAATGCTGAGCTAAATGAATTATAGTAAGAAGTGAATAAGATAAATGATGTTGAAAAATATATACCTTTACTTATCTTAGTGTTGTAGAGTGAAAATGAAGTTAGAGAAGCTCAAAGGTGTCCAATGTAGGGAATATTAAGGCGAACCTGTAAAATAAGTTGATGCAGAAGCATCCTCACACTAGGAGCATATTTATCACATTCTTGGTTGAGTTTTAGCATGTTTAAGTATATTATGTTGTTTTTCCCTTCATTTTTGAGTTTTCAAATTTGTAAATTTGCTAAATATTCCTTAAGCCTGAAAAATCTAGTCTGTTGGGTGAATTGTTAAGCAGTTTGAGTTTTCCTATGCTAGAGAACTATTTTAGTCATTTTTGGGAGGTGGTTGTGTGATGCCTAGGATAGGATTTAGTGTCTAAGTTGAGAAATATGCTTTGTAGGAGGATTTTCGTGCAAAAATAGGAGATATATGTTTTGGCAAAGGGAGAAAGGGCATAGGAGAGACCTGCAGTGAAAGACAAAGCACCAGGTGTATATCTTTTTGATAAATTAATAAAATGTGTGCTTCTTTTGAGTACAATATCGATTCCATATTGGACATTTGAAAAGGCTATTGTTGTGCGAATATTATGAATATTTGAAGAGGCCGATGCTATTCTAGATCAATTAAATATTGGGTCTGTGTTGCATGCCCTCTTGTGTAAATTGATGAACTTGTAAATTAGAGATTGATGCTGGGCGTTTCAATTCTTGCTGCTCCAAAATATATGCTAATGGTGGTTCATATCAATATTGGGGCATTTCAAACCAATAGAGTCAAGCGACGGTTCATTTCAATTATGGTCATTTAAAAATGTATGTTATGTTGGGCGTTCCAATGTATTAAAGCTAAACAATGATTCTATGCTCTGGTGAGTCGCCGGCTACCATAATTTGTTGGATATGAGTCTTATTTGAAATTTCATACTTTCAATTCGAATTAAACATACATAATCTTGCTAGATAGGCCAAAACAGTGAATTGTATCTTTAAATCCAAAATTTTGTCTTGTTCAATAATTTATGGGTTGTCAGCCTTATGCTTTATGAGTAAACTGTCCAAAAAGGAGAAGAATCCAGATGATATTCTGTGTTTGAAGAAATAATTTGTTAAGACATATTTTTATCCCTTTTTATAAGATATTTATGTTCATCACTAAATGTTTGTTCAAAACATCCAGTTTAGCTTGTTGGATAGATTTCTGTTCATCATTTGGTATCAGAGCCAAAAGGATTGTGCACAATCTGAAGATCCAAGTCAAAGAGAAGAAGCAAGATGGCCATGAGAATTAGGAACAGAGGTAGAGCTGGAGGAAGGAGACTTGGAGGATAGGTTACACTGGCAGAAGAGATTAGGAACCTGACAGCTAGGCTACAAGACCTAGAGATGGCTCAAAGAAGAGGCACTGACATGGGTGAAGTCAGTGATGGAGAAGAGGAGCCAACAAAAGATGAATTGGTGGTGGAAGAAGAAACAACTGAAGATAGGTTGATTAGAGCCATTATGAAGGTGAACACAAAGCCAAAAATCAAGGTTCCAATGTATGAAGGTAATTTGAATGTGGAAGAATTAATTGATTGGATTAGTGCATTAGACAAATACTTTGAATATGAAGGAATTGAAGAAGATGATAAGAAAGTCAGGTATGCCATGACAAGGCTAAAGAGCCATGCATCCCTGTGGTGGGATGGAGTGCAAGAATAAAGAAGGAGGAAAGGGAAGCCAAAGATCAGAAGCTGGGAAAGAATGGTAGCAAAAATGAAAGGTAAGTTTATGCCTAAAGATTATCAAGCCAATCTTTTTAAGCAATTACAAAATTTGAAGCAAAAAGAGATGTCTATAAAAGAATACACTGAAGAGTTTTATAGGTTGACTATAATATCAGGTCATATTGAGGATGACATAGAGAAGGTAGCTAGATACACCAATGGTTTAAAATTTTCTATTCAAGATGAGATTAGTCTTCTCATTCCTAAGACAGTTGAGGAGGCATATCAATTTGCCTTGAAAGCTGAGGAGAAGATTACAAGAAAACAAACATCCTTCTCAAGAGGAAGGGGCAAATCCAACAGAGGTAGAGGATTTCAAGGAGGTAGAAGATAGTTGCAAACATCTCAAGAAGAGGCCAGCAGCTCACAAAGTTCAAGAGGCAACTATACACCAAGAGGAAGAAGGCCATACCAAGGATATCAAAGAGGAAGAGGAAGATTCATGGGCAAATGCTTTAGGTGCAACAAGTATGCAGGACACAGGGCATATGAGTGTCAAGAGAACCCTTCTACCAGCCATGAGAGGGGTGTACATGTGACCCAAGGTGAAGAAAAAAATAAAAAAATTGCAGTAGCTTATGAAGATACCCCAGAAGAAGGTGAGTCTCTTTTAATGAAAAGAATCTTGTTAAAGCCAAATAAAGAAGTTGTAGAACCACCTCAAAGGAAAACTCTATTTAGAACCACATGTAAAAGTAAAGGAAAATGCTGCAAGGTCATCATAGACAGCGGGAGTACTGACAATCTTGTGTCAACTGAGATGGTGAAGAAACTAGGCTTGAAGAAGGAGGTACATCCTACACCTTATCAAGTCTCTTGGCTACAAAAAGGACACAAAGTCCTGGTAAGTGAACAATGTAAAGTAGATATTCAGATAGGAACATATAAGGATCAGATTTTATGTGATGTCATGCCCATGGATGTATGTCATATCTTGCTTGGAAGGCCTTGGCAATTTGACAGGAAGGCCATGCATGATGGAAGGCAGAATACATATATGTTTGAAAAGGATGGGATCAAGCATACACTCACACCATTGAAAGAAGAGGCTGCTACTGTTTTAGGACAGAATTCTAAAGTATTGATAGTGAGTGGTAAAGATTTTCTACATCAAATGAAGAAAGAAAAGGTAAACTTCGTTGTAATTGGTAAGCCAAGGAGTGTAATCACTAGTACTAAGTTGATTGATTTGCCATTAAAAATTCAAGATATATTGAATGAGTACATTGACATTGTGGTGGATGATTTACCTAATGAGTTACCACCATTGAGAAGTATTAGCCATCACATAGACTTGATTCCAGGAGCAAATCTTCCAAACAAGGCTGCCTACAGGTTGACACCAAAGGAAAATGAAGAGATCAAGCACCAAGTTCAAGAATTGTTAGACAAAGGATTGGTAAGAGAGATTTTAAGTCCTTGTGCTGTCCCCACAGTGTTGAATCCTAAGAAGGATGGGAGTTGGAGAATGTGTACAGATTCCAGAGCAATCAACAAGATTACTATCAGGTATAGATTTCCATTGCCTAGAATTGATGACTTGATTGCTTGAGTGGAGCTAGATATTTCCCTAAGATAGACTTGAAAAGTGGTTACCATCAGATTAGGATAAGAGAAGGGGATGAATGGAAAATAACCTTCAAGACCAATGATGGACTCTATGAGTGGTTAGTTATGTCATTTGGACTAACCAATGCACCAAGCACATTCATGAGGCTGATGAATGAAGTGTTGAAGGAGTTCACTGGTAAGTTTGTGATAGTATATTTGGATGATATTTTGGTGTTTAGTCAAACTAAGGAAGATCATTTGAAACATTTGAGGATGGTATTGAGTAAGCTACATGAAGAGAAATTGCTAATCAATGTTAAAAAGTGCAGTTTTCTGAAAACAGAGTTGATATATTTGGGGTTTGTGATTTCAAAAGAAGGATTGAAGATGGATAAGGAGAAGATTAAGGCTATACTTGAGTGGCCTACACCCATGAGCACATATGAGGTAAGAATCTCTCACGGTTTGGCTAGCTTCTATAGGAAATTCATAAGAAATTTTAGTGGGATTGTTGCTCCAATGATAGATACAATCAAAGGTGATAAAAGAAGTTTTTGTTGGACTGAGGCTATTGATAAGAGTTTCAGATTATTGAAAAAGAAGGTAACTGAAGAACCAATCTTAACCTTTCCTGATTTTAATAAGCTTTTTCAAGTAGAATGTGATGCTAGTGGAACTGCAATAGGCGCTGTTTTAAGCCAAGATGGGAAGCCTATAGCATACTTTAGTGAGAAGTTAAGTGATGCTAAGAAGAAGTATTCAGCCTATGAACATGAATTCTATGCACTTGTACAGGCTTTGAAGAAATGGAGACACTATCTTTTGCCTAAAGAATTTGTTTTGTTCACTGACAATTATGCGTTACAGTTCATTAGCAATCAGAATAAGTTGAATCAAAAGCATGTCAAATGGATTGAATTTTTACAAAGCTTCACATTCACTATTAAGCACAAGAAAGGACAATCTAACAAGGTTGCAGATGCTCTAAGTAGGAGAAATCTGATCATGCAGGAGTCTCAAGTAAGTATTTTGGGATTTGAAGATTTGAAGGAGCTATATAAGGAAGATCCAGACTTCAAGGAACCATATGAAGCTTGCATGAATCCAGTGGGGGTTGATAGAAGTCCTTGGATAGATTTCATGGTTCAAGAGGGTCTGTTGTTCAGAGGTAGCCAGCTTTGCATTCACAAGAGTTCCATGAGAGAGAATTTGTTGAATGAAAAGCATAGTGGCAGCTTATCAGGACATTTTGGGCAGAATAAGACATTAGCACAATTGAGTGCTCATTACTATTGGCCAGGTATGGGTACTGATGTCAAAAAAATTATTGAAAGATGTAAAACATGCCAATATGCCAAGGGAAGTAGTCAAAATGCAGGTTTGTACCAGCCACTACCCATTCCAAATAGGCCTTGGGATTCAATAAGCATGGATTTTGTACTTGGTTTGCCAAGAACTCAAAAAGGTCATGATTCCATATTTGTTGTGGTAGATAGGTTCTCAAATATGGCTCATTTTATTCCATGTTCAAAAACAAGTGATGTTACTCACATAGCTAATCTATTCTTTCAAGATGTTGTTAGATTGCATGGATTGCCTAGAAGCATTGTTTTTGACAGGGATACCAAATTTGTTGGACACTTTTGGAGAACTTTATGGAAGAAATTGGGTACACAATTGAGTTTCAGTTCAGCCTATCATCCCCAAACTGATGGCCAAATAGAGGTTGTCAATAGGAGATTGGGAAACATCCTGAGAAGCCTGGTAAGTATGCATCCAAAACAATGAGATCTTGCACTTGCACAAGCTGAATTTGCCTATAATGATTCTCCTAAAAAAAGTACAGGATTGAGCCCATTTCAAATTATGTATCGAATGCATCCAAGAGGTGTGTATGAGTTAAGAAATCTAAGTAGCATGGAGACAAGGAGTGCTGATGCAGAAGAATTTGCTAATGCCATGCAAAATTTGCATGAATAGGTAAAGAAGAAACTTGAAGAAAACACCATCAAGTACAAGCTAAGGGCAGATCAAAAGAAAAGAGAGGTCAGTTTCAGTGTTGGAGACTTTGTTCTTGCTCACCTCAGAAAAGAGAGGTTCCCAAAAAGGGAATACAACAAGCTAAAGGTAAAGAAAATAGGACCATGCAAGGTAATAAGGAAGTTTTCAAATAATGCATATGAAATAGAATTTCCAAAGGGGATTGGAATCTCTCCAATATTTAATGTTGCAGATCTATATCCATACAAAGATGAAGGACAACCAGCCAAAGAAACTGAAACAGGGGTAGATGAATTTATCCAATGGGAGCAGCAACTACCAAAGGAAGTGCCAAAAGAGATTGAGAGTATTTTAGACAAGAAAGTGGTTAAAAAGACAAGGGACAAAGAATATTTCCAGTATCTAACTAAGTGGAAGAATCTACCAGCTAAAGATGCAACATGGTTGACTACAAATGACATCCTTAAGCTGGGCACAAGTATAGAAGAAGTGATGCAGAAAAACAAGTGAAGAATACTTCTTCTGTTCCTTGGAAGAATGATGCAGGAGCATCCTCACACTAGGAGAGTATTTATCACATTCTTGGTTGAGTTTTAACATGTTTAAGTATATTAAGTTGTTTTTCCCTCCATTTCTGAGTTTTCAAATTTGTAAATTTGCTAAATATTCCTTAAGCTTGAAAAATCTAGTCTGTTGGGCGAATTGTTAAGTAGTTTGAGTTTTCCTATGCTAGAGAATTGTTTTAGTCATTTTTGAGAGGTGGTTGTGTGACGCCTAGGATAGGATTCAGTGTCTAAGTTGAGAAATATGCTTTGTAGGAGGATTTTCATGCAAAAACAGGGGATATATGTTTTGGCAAAGGGAGAAAGGGCGTAGGAGAGACCTGCAGCGAAAGACAAAACACCAAGTGTATATCTTTTTGATAAATTAATAAAATGTGTGCTTCTTTTGAGTAGAATATCGATTCCAGATTAGATATTTGAAAAGGCTATTGCTGTGCGAACATTATGAGTAGTTGAAGAGGCCGATGTTGTTCTAGATCAATTAAATATTGGATATGTGTTGCATGCCCTCTTGTGTAAATTGATGAACTTGTAAATTAGAGATTGATGCTGGGCATTTCAATTCTTGCTGCTCCAAAATATATGCTAATGGTGGTTCGTATCAATATTGGGGCGTTTCAAACCAATAGAGTCAAGCGACGGTTCATTTCAATTATGGTCATTTAAAAATGTATGTTATGTTGGGTGTTCCAATGTATTAAAGCTAAACAACGATTTTGTGCTCAGGTGAGTCGCCGGCTACCATAATTTGTTGGATATGAGTCTTATTTGAAATTTCATACTTTCAATTCGAATTAAACATACAGAATCTTGCCAGATAGGCCAGAACAGCGAATTGTATCTTTAAATCCAAAATTTTGTCTTGTTCAAGAATTTATGGGTTGTCAGCCTTATGCTTTATGAGTAAACTGTCCAAAAAGGAGAAGAATCCAGATGATATTCTGTGTTTGAAGAAATAATTTGTTAAGACATATGTTTTATCCTTGTTTATAAGAGATTTCTGTTCATCACTAAATGTTTGTTCAAAACACCAGTTTAGCCTGTTGGATAGATTTTTGTTCATCATAAGTCAAATTAAACTTTTTTTAAAAATATGCATGTAATATATGAAAAGATTCTTTATGACATCAAGATTCCATAACATCTTTTGGTTCAAAAAACAAGATAGTAGAAACAAAGTTATGGGTGAAAAAAGGAATTTGGTGGTAAATAATTGATAGGTAAACAATTTTGAATAGTAAATATAAATATGGTGAAAATTAATTCATTTATAATTTTTAATATTATGAGAAAATACTACTCTAAGAGACCTAGTTGAGCCTAGAGAGTGGCCATGGTGAGGAAATAATAGCTACGATGTGGAGGTTGCCTAGCAGTCGCAACCAATGCAACTCAATTACGTGATGCATTAATTTCTATTTTTTATTGAAATTAAGTTAGATACATAAAAATAGGTGTTATAGGAAATGTAGATACCAAAAATGGCCCTAGGAAATTTTTATGTAGACTAGGGACAAAACAAGATACTAGGTAAGAAAGAATCAGACCAATAAATGCCTGAGGCATTTATGATAAATGGTTGAAAAGTTATCACAACTTTTGAATGGAATCAACCTTACTGACTTAGCTTTAAAAATCAAGAGGAAATAAGGTGGATGAATGCATAGTAAGGGGATGACTTGGTATTGTTATGGATGTCCAACTGCGTAGCTAAGTGTCAACTCAATTAGAAAGATAGATATGGTTGACTTAATGCATTCTAGCCAGTGCAGTATGTAGTAGGTCATTGATATAGTCGGTTAAATGGGATTGACTATAGCAAAGAGCAGCTATAATATGCAAAGGATGGGAAAAGGTCGATTTAATATCCAAAAGGTTGACTATGTCTACAAAAATGGACCAACAACGTGGTAGAGGGCCAACTTAGTTGGTAAAGAAGTGACAGAGCCAATTTAGTATCCAAAGGGCCAACTATATAGGAAAATAGGAAAAAAAGGAAGAACATGTTCAAGTAGTTAATTTTTAGTATTTTAAGAATGTATTTTATCATTTTTACATCGAGATCTAATACATTCTCTTTTATATGACATTTTGCAAAGATGACTTGGTATTGTTATGGATGTCCAACTGCGTAGCTAAGTGTCAACTCAATTAGAAAGATAGATATGGTTGACTTAATGCATTCTAGCCAGTGCAGTATGTAGTAGGTCATTGATATAGTCGGTTAAATGGGATTGACTATGTAGCAAAGAGCAGCTATAATATGCAAAGGATGGGAAAAGGTCGATTTAATATCCAAAAGGTTGACTATGTCTACAAAAATGGGCCAACAACGTGGTAGAGGGCCAACTTAGTTGGTAAAGAAGTGACAGAGCCAATTTAGTATCCAAAGGGCCAACTATATAGGAAAATAGGAAAAAAAGGAAGAACATGTTCAAGTAGTTAATTTTTAGTATTTTAAGAATGTATTTTATCATTTTTACATCGAGATCTAATACATTCTCTTTTATATGACATTTTGCAAAGATGACAAAGATTTTGGCACCCAGTGGATACATTGTGGCTACCAAATTTACTAGAATGATTCTAAGATGTGTACTGAGTGCAGATGGTTTCCTTTGGATTTGGGGGCATCATGGAGATGAGGAGGATCCCAATCAATGTTGATTTGGTCATCATGTTCCTAGGAGCATGGGAGCGACTAACCAACACTTTTCGATGGGAGGTGGATGAGGATACCATAGAGGTGGGCATCACTTTGGATGATGTCCATGCCTTGCTTGGACTTCCCATTATCAGGAATCCTATAATATGTGATGCATCAGAGGTGGAGGATGAGAGGTGATCCCTAACCCGTTAGGTGACAGGCTCAAATAAGATTTATCTTGGGTTATAGGTTAGCTTGTTTGATGTGTACATCTTGACCATTCTAGATATCTGGAAGGCTATTATAGGACTTGAGACAACACATGTGTTGTGTCACAAGCTAGATAAGAAGGTACTGTTGTAGGTGGTAGCCTTATGTCAGTCCATCCTTGAGTAGGGTGCTCTTTATGATCTAGATTTTGTCATTTGGGTAAAATTCATGCATGATATGTACGGTATGCTAACCTAGGGGCAGAAGACTATTGGCCCCATCATTATGTTGAGTGCTTGCATTTATGAGAGATTTATAATGTATTTTCTGACTGGGTTTCCCCATGGAGTTGATGATAGGTTACCTCAGATGGTGCGATGGAGGTAGGATCATGTAGTGCATGTCATGTCCCATGCCCTGACTTTATAGACTATGACACATGGGCAAATAGTATGATAACCCTACATTGATATTGTGTCCAGTTGGCCAACTTGGGCTACTATTACTATGGGATTAGAATGTATTTTCTTCATGGGGCATTATACATCATGGGTGGAGCCACATTTAATAGCTCGTGTACTTGGACAATTAATCCAACCACATCATGGAGCTCCTTTAGTAATGTTTGCTTATTGGGTGTGAAATGTTAGAGAGCTGAGAGGTTGAGGAGGTGTAGGGGTGCCTTCAGAGATCCCTGTCATTAGGCCTCGACAAGCGAGATCATGGGCGGGGCAAGCACAGGGGCAGGGGGTAGTGAGCCCTGAGACAGAGGATGTTATAGTTTTGGATACATAGGGTGATGATGCATATGAGGCAACTGTGAAGCCACAATAGGGATAATAGTGGCCACCATGAGCACATAGGAGATGGAGGTGCCATTAGAGAGAGGGGGCATGGCTGCGAGCAGTCGCACATGGAGATCCCACAACATATGCTAGACACCGTTGGTCCACAGAGGCTCCCAGTTGTTGGATCCTCTGAACTCTTCCAAGAATTTATTTTTAGTCCTTTCTAGAGCTTCATTAGAGGCAACAATGTATCTGTTGGATGTCTGAAATTCTCCCACACAATCTCACAAGTGTTTAGGGCGCCTAACATAGCAAAGTTATAAGTGTCAAAAATCACAACACTGGACGCAGTTTTAACTTGCTGATTCTCATTACTGGACCAAATTTTTCCTCCTTGTGAATCAGACAAACTGAGGTAACCATCAGTGGATAGTTTCAAAACGCAGTGCATGTCTTTGATAGGAGTCTCTCTGTTTGCCAACCAAACGACTGTCTTCTCGGAGAATTGGGCGTACCAGATGCCAAGATACAAGTTGTTGGTTCCCTTGCGACTAAAAATCCCAATTCAAAGATGCCATTCTTTGAAATTATGGTCTGATTCCCCGTGAGGGAAGCCCCCAAAAGAATCGTATCTCCACCAACTCCTCCGAAGGATTCACTATTGCAGAGTAAAGCAAGGATGCCAAGAGCTATAAAGAAGCGGTTTAATGTCAATTGATCGTTGCGGGGCATTTCCATGTTCTTTCGGCTTTTATTCAAGGGAGTTACAATGAGATTTTAAATAGAAGAGGAAAGATTGGGGCAAAGCAGAGATGGGGCAGAGCGGAGATGGTGCAGGCAATCTGCCGTGAATGATTCAAAATCTTGACTTTCTCTACGGGAGAAACAATTTATTCGTTGACATTAGATTAGTCTTTGAGCGTGCAATTCTAAAGTCAAATGAATAAGAAAATCACATTTTTATTTTTATTTTAAAAAACCCTAACAGTATCTGCATCATAGATAAAGATTAAATTATTATAAAGAAAATAGTATCCTCGATAACAATGTAGGATATGCAGTCTGTAAACTCATCGTAAATGTAAAGTATGTTTAATCGTTTAGTATAGGATTCTTTTTCTAGTTCTAAAATAATTCTTCTAACTTTTGTTTGATTTTGATGGATGATTAATTTTTTTTTCAAAGATTATATTTATTTTTTAATTTATTTATTTATTTATTTATTACTTTCTTTATTTATTTAATTTTTTATTTTTTTTATTTTTTTTTTATTTTGGGGTTGGAGGGGGTGATTCAATTTTTTAAAGCTATAATGTTATTAACATTATATTTCTTAATTTAATTTTAGTTGCATTTAAATATTTAAGATTTTTTTTAAATATATTATCATATTAATTAATAGAAATTATTTTTTTTATTTTTTATTTGTTATTAGTTTTTACTCGGGTATTATAGTTTTTATTGAAAACAAATAATTCTTGATTTATAATTAATTAAAATATTTGATTTATTATTATATGAAAATATTGAAATATTTATTAAGATGTTATTAAGGAATATTTCAAATATTATTCATAATTGAATATTTATTTATTATAAATAAAACTAATATTAATTATTCAAAAATAATAAATTAATTTTTTTTATTGAGGGTAAATGCTTTTGAAATAGAGCTTTGAATGGGGAAGAGAAGGTTTTGATGAGTCCCACAACTTAGAACAAAGATAGTACAAAACAACAAACTGACCAAAACAAGGACCAAACTAAAGAGCATGAATAACTCCTCACCAAAAATCAAATGCAAAACAACGGAGATGCAATAAAAATGAAACAAGAGAATAACCAAAATCTAACTAACAAGAAAAGCATGAAGCCAAATCACCATAACCACCAACAAAATAAAGACTGAATCAACTGTTGACTTAGACTAACCTCCTACTTTGATGAGAGAACAAGGCATCCACAGTCCATTGCATTCTATCCTTAACCAATTCATCGCCTTTAGAACGCAATCACTTAGCCTCATATCTTCGACCTTTCCTCTTCATCGAGGAAAACAAAGCAACCGACGATATCATCCCCACATCATGAGAAGAAGAAGCTCCAATATTCAGTAAACCGATAGGGGAAAGATCCAAAATAGGAATAGGTTTAGTACACAAATTACCCTCCCAAGTCAGGGAAGAGAGGATCTGAGGCACAATAGGAGAGGGGGTAGCCTTAACCAGAATGATAAAACACCTATGGTTGCGCCAGTAAAATTCTTAGCTTGGCATCCAATCCTTTTCCCTCCAAACAAATCTCGAAATAAGAGAAGATCGTTGAAGGAGTTAAAAAGAACACTCTTTTATTGGTGTTCAAAGAGGTTGCAACAGAAACAACAAAAGGGGAGCCCTTCAAAATTCAAATACTGAATCCACAAACCATGGCTTGAGCTCAACTTAACTGAATGTGTGAGATGCTTGGAAATATCTACGATCGCACACACTCTCATAAAATTACCACATAAAAAGTGATCATTCAATTTCACAAAACTACCCATATTATTGATCGTAGATTTAATATGGTCCTCCTTCCTTAAAATGAAATGGAGATTACAAAACCAAATATAAAGAAAAACATCCAAAATTACCATAGAAACAGGATCAAAATTTAACTTATTCATCAAAATTTAATAAATTTTTAATTTCTAAAAAAAATCACCAATCAAAATTTACTACTCAAATTTATCAATTTAACACATACATATATAATTTAAAATTATATAAACATATTAAATATTAAATATTACATTTACATTTATCCCTTTATTTTTATTAATATTTTATTAAAAAATAAATACTTAATCCTACATATAAATATGACTTATCTTATGGTATATCCTATCAACAAAATTTATGACATATAAATATTTCTTTTAGCTGTAAATATGACATATCACCAATCAAAATTTACTACTCAAATTTATCAATTTAACACACATACACATATATATAATTTAAAATTATATAAACATATCAAATATTACATTTACATTTATCCCTTTATTTTTATTAATATTTTATTAAAAAATAAATACTTAATCCTACATATAAATATGACTTTTCTTATGGTATATCCTATCAACAAAATTTATGACATATAAATTTATGACTTTTCTTATGGTATATCTCTTTTCTTATGTGTATATCCTATAAACATATCACTCATATTACGTACTAAATTAAATATGGCCCACATAATGACATGGAAAGGAGATTAAAACGACACATTATAAGGGGATGGCGTGAACACCTTCATATCATAATTTGTGGAATCCAAAGAAGAAAGAAGATAACTTTGAAGTGTATTTTTTCATACCATAATTTTTTTTTATATTGA
Source organism: Torreya grandis (assembly GCA_037957365.1). Lineage (NCBI taxonomy): Eukaryota > Viridiplantae > Streptophyta > Pinopsida > Cupressales > Taxaceae > Torreya > Torreya grandis. The sequence goes on along the minus strand of JARHVA010006116.1, from coordinate 805,759 downwards.
AGAAATATTGAGTTACAAATAAAAATTAGTTAAAGAATTGTAAGAGAAAAACAATACATCACAAGCCTAACAGCAACAAAAATTGAAAGAATATCATAGAAGAAAGGTTATAAAGTCATGCATAGTCAAAAGATGAAGACTAACACAAACTACCTCTACATTGAATGTTGTCTTCTACGATTTCACTAACAAAATAGATTGATAGATTGTCATATCCAATAATAAGCACAAGGACCCTGAAGCATACACTATTGCAACTAGTCATGACAATCTTTGTAGCAAAAAGACTATCATAACACTATTATATGTTGTCACTGATCTAGGTTGTAACACACATCTGAGATTTAATAAATTAAAGTTGGAGAAAAACCTCCCATTTTTTTCTCCAAATTCCCCTGTAGCTGTAAAAAAAGAGAAACAATATGAAGAAAAACTTCAGAGTAAATCTTTAAAATTCATGTTTTCAGATGAAAAGATGATTTAGAGAAAGCTACCAAACATCTATTCTTCCATATTTGTAATAAAATAACTTGTATAATGGTATCAAAAATAATAGTTTTATTCATGCCCATCCCTAAAAGTGCTTCTTTCCAGTTTAACTGATGACTAAATATAGTAGGCAAGCAATTGAAAAAGGCCTTCCATTATTTTTTAGCATATACACAGTCTCAAAACACATGTTTTAAGTTTTCTCTTGATTGACAAAATGGGCAGTTAATGGGTTGGATCACAATGCCTTTCAATCTATTTCCTATAGGCAATTTATAGTGCACGATTTTTCAAGTCATGATTTTAGCATTTGTACCAGTGTTAGACTTCCAAATTTGTGTGCTCAATTTGGACCAAAGCTTTTCGCTAAATTTATACTTCTATTTGAGATTCAATCGAGGACTTAAAGGGACATTAGGCAGGAGATGAACATAAATTTTCTTCAATGGAAAGCCATTGAAATGGTGACATGCTAACCATCTCCAATCTTTCAAAAAAATGCATGGAATATGAGTACACATTTTCATGAACAATTTCATTGGAACCAGAGACTAAATAAAGGTGATAAATTGTTCAATTTTTTTTGTTTAATCTAAAATGTTTTTGAAGATTATGCCATGACATCCAGTTCAACAAAGAAAAATCCCACATATCGCCAAACTATCACACACCTTTTTTAAATAAGTAATATGCCTGTTTATGGAAGGTAATGGTAATAGGTTTGCCTTGATACTTAATGAGTTTATTCCACCATATAGATGAGAATGTAAAACTGAATCCATACTTTAAGGAGACTTCATACCAGAATTACTTATGGATGGATGTGTAGCCACTCCTTATATTATTTTTTATTTGAAAAAGTAAACTTTTGCCAGTCTACATGGGCATGACAAAACTTATTTTCACTTCACTACTTAATTACTACATCTATACGATTTACATCACATGAAATTTTATTTCATTTCATTTCATTTATTTATTTTTATTATATTTTTAATATTTTCATAATGATAAGTTAGATCTTTACTTCTCCTTTCTTGATCTTTTTAAGTGTCTCAAAATCAATATATATATAAATTTAATTTATAATATTAATTAATAATGTAAAACTCATTATTTTTACTTACTTATTCAAAATTATTAAAAACATGATGTCCATTTTATTATTTTTCCTTTTGAACCTTGTCCTTATTCATCTAGTGTTACTTTCTCCTTTTTTTCATCTATCTTTCCCTTTAGTTGATGGTTTGTGCACTAATAGGGCATTGATATAGATTTGAGTAGTTTTTATATATATTTACATTAGTTCATATACAACAAAATGAAAGAAAAAAAAGAGATAGAAACTCAAGAAAAGTTCTAGAGTGATAATGAAGAACAAATCTCAAGCATTATAATAAATTTTTAATAATATCTTTCATATTCTTTAATTTATTTTATTTTTGTAGTGAAAATTCATATAAGTAATATGCATAACCTCACCATGATTAATTTTTGAATTATATTATATGCTTGTTTACAAATTTATTGAGGATGTAGGTTTAATTGAGGCAAACCCCTCAATGTATTTATACGTTTTTAAGGTTTTGATTGGTGTTTATATTTTATTTAATTTTCAAGGAAGAATTGATGTGGAATCACCAAAGTGTATTGGTAGGCTTGCATAATAAAATATAAAAATAAAAATAGTCTTTTCGAAAATTGGTTATATTTATTCAAATATTTATTTTGTCAAACACTTAGCATATGTATGATGATGGTTAGAAGTCCTCAGTCCACTTCATAAATTTAAAAAGAAATAAATTTCATGAGTTTTTAATGGAAATATTATGAAAATTGTTTTATTAAAAAAAACAGCTGATTGAAAGTTTTAAACACAAGAAAATATTTTTAAAATATCAAAATAAATTCAAAAACATTTATAAGTATTTTGGCTAATGTTCCATGATTAAGGGTGTTAAATGGATGCCCAAAGATAGATCAATAATGCATGAAATAATTATTTTAAAAGAAACAACAAATGAAAATAGAAAACAGCCAAAACAAAGTTGAAAAAGGGATGTTTTGAGTACGTGAGAATTGAAGTGAATGGTACATCTATTAAAAAATATAAATCCATATTTTAAGTTGTATTAGATGGTATTTTTACATACATGGTGCAGGGAAAACTATCTTTGAGTATTTCCTTTTCTATAATAAGATTTTCTAGTTCTCAAAATCTACATAAATGTTTGTCAAAATGCTCAAGAATATATTTGAACTATTTTAATTGATTAAAATAATTTTTGAACATATTGTAAGTCATTTTAAAATATTGTGGCTTAAAATATAATTAATAATATAAATAAATCCATCTCATGAATTTTATAATTATTTTTGCATGTGTGCATGCTTTCAAAAGTTCTAAAAACCACATTTTAGTTTTAAAAAAATACAATCTATATTTTATATGGATTCGATATGAAGTTCGGAATATTTTAAAATAGTGAAATTGAGAATATTTAAATAATTTTTTAGATTATTTTTCAGCACCCATGCCCATGCCCATGCCCCTACCCCCTCTCACATTTAAGTACATTTTTTTACTGTTAAAAATTTCTATCAAAAGATGGAAATTTTATTTTTCACACAAAGGGGCACCTATTGAAGTGATTTAACATTAATTGAGTAAAACACCAATGGAGAATCTATGTTGATCCTACCATGAAATAATTTCCGTTCATTTGACCCCTAAACAGAGCTATATCGAGAAAGAATTTAGGGAATTAGGCAAGAAATTGTAATGAATAAAGTGAATTTTTTACATCATAGGAGTAAGAGAACATAATTATGAAATTTGTTTTATAAAGTATATAATATAATAAATATAAGAACCCACTCAAAGATCTTCTAAGAGTGTACCAAAGGTTCTAAATTTTCTAGGTTATCTCTGCATTAATTTTTAGAACCATTTACATTTGATATTTACTTTTAAAAGTTTAATTTTTTTGATAAAATAAAATAGTATTGTCATAACTTTCATTATATAAATTATTATTATTTCAATAAATTGATTTATTATATTTGATATTTTTTACTATTTAAATTATATATACACGTGCAAGTTAAACATAAAATAAATATAAATAAGAAAATACCACAAATTCTTACTCTAATCAAGAATCATATTTAATATTTAAATTAAAGGGAAATATAATGCACCTTCACATATCATAAGGAGCTCACTTTTATGTAGATTTTACTCAGATTAAAAAAATGGATGCAGTTTCTTAATGAAACATACATAAAAATTTCAACACCATGTTCCCTTGGTTGATTGATGATTTGCATAATGGAATAGTGGAATGATTGTAAAGTTTGTTCTCTCAAATGGAAAAAAAAAATCTTTAAGCTCACTTGTATTGTTTAATCAATGGAAATAATCTCATTAGGCTACTAAAGAATTTTGGAAATGGGGGTAAGGGGTTCAGTTTAGATATTTTTAGTAGGGTAAATGGATGGTTGGATTTGATTAGGGATGGAGGGTCTAGATTGTATTAGCATCTTAATTTAATGAGAGAAGTTTATTATTGAATGACAAAGGATGAAAATGTAAAGATTCAATTTTATGACTTGATTTGATGATTGACTTAAGATTTATGTGATGTGATGATTTGATTATTGATTTTATTTATATATTTACTTTTTAGATTGTGCATAGATTTTATTATTAAGACTAATCATATAACTAATAATGATTAATTAATTCAATAATCATGTAGATAATGTTAGTGAGTTTGGGTAAAGTCATTATAGGATTAAGATATTATAATTAATTAATTGAGGTATATGGTGTGATTAAAGCATATTGGTTAGGTATATTTTAATGACAACATGAATAAGAATATGGAATGTTGTGAATATTGTTATAATGATAGTTAAATTAGAGTTTAGTAATGTTAGGGTGGATTAGTGGATGAATAGTCATGAACAATGAGGACTAGGGGTGACTTAGGATGAATAAAGATGAATCAGGGATAATTAGGGATGATTAGGGATGCATCAGGGATAGTTAAGAATGACTAGGGATGAATATAAATGATTATAAATGAATAAGGAGTTTTAGAGATAATTAGGGATGAATTGATGATAAATTAAGGATAATTATAGATGATTACGAATGAATAGTAAATATTAGAGATGATTAGTGATGAATGATGTTAGATTATATTATATTAAAATGGTGATAACATTAGGGTGGCATAATTGGGATATCTAAATTTTTACCTTCTTTGAAAGGTTGTTGTGACTTAAATAAGCAACAAATTTTCAAATAATGTAGAGGAAAAAACTAAAAAATAATAATAATAAAATATAATTTTGGACATTCAGATGGTCATGTATGGCTTCTAAAAGTATAAAAAATGTCTCCTAATTGGAATGACGAGTTATAGTTGCATTAAATTTTTTGATATAGTCATTTTGGCAAGAAGATGGCTCAAACAAAGCTACAGATCAAAAGTTTGGCTTCCAGAAATTCGACCTCTTTTTCTGTATCAAAAATTTAAATGAAGTTGCTTCTTATATCTAATGCAAAGTGCAAAACATTGTAATCAAACATGCACTTTAGGATGTACACTGATACTACTTGGTAGTTTATCCATATTAATCTGATATGATTAATTATGGATGTAATCTTAAAATATTGTATTATGAAAGGAATGTTCATGCATATGTTGGTAATTTGGGCTTCAATGTTTTGTGTGGACTTTAAATAAATTGAAGTAAAGAAAAAAATTATGGTTTGTGTTAAAGTAACATGGAAGGATTCTACATTCATTTCTCTTGCTCTATCAAAATTTGTATTACACCTTCTTTATGCAATTACTAGTTTAAAATTTCTATATCCCTAAAATTAAAAATAAACAACTTTATAATTTTGACTATATTAATCATAATTAAAATTTAAAATCATTTAAATTATTTTTCCATTTACAAATTAAGATGACTTGTTTATGTTATTTTACTTGAATGTCTATCTTCTTACCATCAAGCATAACAAACTTTTGACTTATAAACTAGCCACAATATAATGATATAGGAAAAAATAAATGCAATCACATATAAACAAGAGTCATGATATGATTTTAGTCCTTATAATTGAAAAGTATATTTAATAGTATATGAAAAAAATAAAATTGTTTCATTAATTCCCGAAGAATGAGGAGGTTCATATTGTGTCTCAAATATTTTTGATGAAAATAAAATAATTAAAAAATGATAAAAATAATGTCAATATGATGATGACGGGAAATACCCAAGCACATAAATACTTGAATCACTGAAATGGAAATACACTCAAATAATACTATCGCTATCACTATCCCCATCAATGTTTACTCGCTATCACTAGTACCCCCATCAATGTTTACTCGGTCTGCGTGCATGAGCGCAGGGGTTGGAATTTGAGGTGTATGAGCCTCGGTCTTCCCTTCTAGCATGAGTACTACTTCGACCATGCTTGGCCTCACATTCTCATCATTTTGAATACATAACAAGCCTACCAGAGTAGCTCTTCTAACCTCGTCCCCAACTGCATTATTTGCTATCCGTTTGTCCACAATATTCATTACGTTTCCCTTATGTATTTCACTAGCAGCCCACGAGGGAAAGTAATACATATTTGAATCTGGTACTGTTAGGTTGAGATTTCTTCTGCCTGAGATTATTTCCAACAGCGTCATACCAAAACTGTAAACGTCAACTTTGGGAGTGATTGGAAGACCAGAGATCCACTCTGGAGCCAAATACCCCCTCGTTCCTCTTGTAGTCGTCAGAACGTGGCTGAAATCCCTAACCACAAGCTTTGCCAACCCAAAATCGGCCAACTTTGGAGAAAAATCGCCATCCAGTAAAATGTTTTCCGGCTTAACATCGCCATGAATGATGCGATCTATGCAATTCTCATGAAGATAAACTAATCCTCTTGCAGTGCCTAGTGCGATCTGAAATCGCGTCTTCCAATCCAATATTTTTCTTTTCTTTTTGAAATTGTGACTGAAGAGGAAGGAATTTAGAGAGCCGTTGGACATGTAATCATAAACTAGTAACCTTCGGGATGCTTCTGCACAAAACCCTTGAAGCTTTATCAAATTCACATGGTGTATGTTTCCAACAGAGCTGATTTCAGCACGAAATTGCTTTTCATCTTGTCTTGAACCTTCAAATTTTTTGACGGCCACAAGTGTACCGTTTGAGAGAGATCCTTTGAATACAGAGCCGAATGCTCCCCTCCCCAGCTTGTCGGTGAAATTGTTGGTTGCAGTTTTCAGCTCCTTGTAAGTGAATGTTCGGAGAGACGCTGGTATATCATCCTCTGTGTATTTCTGAAGCAATCTTCCACGCCTACGCTGAATAAATAATGCAAATAGCAAAGCCAAAATAATAACACCCATGGTAAGGGAAATGGAAAGTGCAAGGACTCTACCTGCACTTCTTCCGTTGGCTGAAGACCGTAGCAAATCAGAAGCGGCCAATCGAATGAACAAGCCCTGGCCGTGGTCTAAAGAATCGAGTACATTAAACAGATCGCCAAACCACAATCTACAATTCACAGGATTAGAAGTTCTGATAACAAAGGCAGTGCAGGAGCAATTCTTGAGACAAGCAGTTCTGCACCCTTGTAGAGTTGTCTCTTGGCTATATTCGACAGCTTTGTCATCGGACAAGTACTTATCTCGGAGTTGCAGGAAACCATCGGTGGTGCCATTTGACGCAGAGCAGAGTAATGGGTTACGCCGAACACACCCGCTTGAATCCCACTCTTGTGAACTCCACGCGCGATTCTCTTTGGGTCGGAAGCCTTCCATACAAGTGCAGGATTGAATGTTTTGATCGATGTAGCACACTCCATAAGCGCCGCATAAACCATAGACGCCGCACTGAGCTTGGGGTACCGACCAAATCCTGCTCCATAATTTACTATTATCAAACGATAAGTAAAGTGATAGCTCGCCGTTCCAGTTCATAACTTGTCTCCCCATCATAATATCAGGTTTCAGTCTTAACCAGTATTGGTAGTACATGCTTGTCGGAGAAAACCGTTGGAATTCCTGGGCAAATCTGTTATCATATTTTGTACCTGGCAAATTGGCGTAATAGGTACCACTCCACTCTCCATTTGACCAATAAGGAGGACCACTTTTATGGTGCAACAAAATGCCTTTCTTTTCCAAAGATGGATTCATTTCTAAAACGAAGCTTCCAGCTGCTGGATCCTCCGAACTCTTCCATGAAATTATTTTCAGCCCTTTCCAAAGCTTCATCAGAGGCAACAATGTATCCGTTGGATGTCTGAAACTCTCCCACACAATCTCACAAGTGTTTTGGGCGCCTAACATAGCAAAGTTACCAGTGTCGAAAATCACAGCACTGGACGCCGTTTTAACTTGCTGATTCTCATTGCTGGACCAAATTTTTCCTCCTTGTGAATCAGACAAACTGAGGTAACCATCAGTGGACAACTTCAAAAAGCCGTGCATGTCTTTGATGGGGGTCTCTCTGTTTGCCACCCATACGACTGTCTTTTCTGAGAATTGGGCGTACCAGATGCCAATATACCAGTTACTGGTTCCCTTGGGACTAAAAAATCCCAATTCAAAGGTGCCATTCTTTGAAATTATAGTCTGATTCCCAGTGAGGGAAGCCCCCAAAAGAAGCGTATCTCCACCAGCAACTCCTAAGTATTCGGCATTGCAGAGTAAAACAAGGATGCCAAGAGTTAAAAAGAAGCTGTTTAATGCCAATTGATCGTTGCGGAGCATTTCCATATTCTTTCGGCTTTTATTCAAGGGAGTTACAATGAGATTTTAAATAGAAGAGGAAAGATTGGGGCAGAGCGGAGATGGTGCAGGAAATCTGCCGTGAATGATTCAAAATCTTGACTTTCTCTATGGGAGAAACAATTTATTCGTTGACATTAAATTAGTCTTTGAGCGTGCAATTGGAAAGTCAACTGAATATACATCATAAAAAAGACTAAATTATAAAGAAAATAGTATCCTCGATAACAATGTAGGATACGCAGTGGCACTGTAAATGTAAAGTATGTTTATTTAGTATATTATTCTTTTTCTAGTTCTAAAATAATTCTGCAAACTTTGTTTGGTTGTTTGATTTGGTTGGATGATTAAATTCTTTTAAAAAGATTAAAATGTTTTTTTTTTTTTAAATGTAGGTAAATTATATTATTAAATATTATTTTGATCGTTCAAATTTCTTTTTCTCAATAATGTTATAAAAATTATATTTATTGATTTAATTTTAACTGTATTTAAATATTTAAGATATTTTTTAAAAATATATTGTAATATTAACCAATAAAAAAATATAATTTTTATTTTTAATTTGTTATTAGTTTCTATCAAAGTTTTATATTTTTTTATTGAAAACAAATAAATTTTTATTTATAATTAATTAAAATGTTTAATTGTATTTATAATTATTATTTATTAATATATAAAAATATTAGAATTTTATTAAAATAATATTACAAAATATTTCAAATATTATTGATTAAATATTTTTTTATTACAAATAAAAATAAAATAAATAATTCAAAAATAATAAATTATTATTTTAATTAAAAATTTAATAAATTTATAATTTCAAAAAAATCACCAATCAAAACTTATTAATAAAATTTATTAATTTGATATTAAAAAAATATCTCATTTATTTTATTAAAAAAATTCATTTAAAAATATAAAAACACATCACATATTACATCCACATTTCCCTTTTTATTTTTATTAATATTTTATCAATAAAATAAATACTTAATCCCTCGTACAAATGTGACTTTTCCCATGGTCTATCCAATCAACAAAACTTATATCTAACCCCGATACCATTCACTTCATATTAAATACTAAATTAAATATGGCCCACATAATGACATGGGCAGAAAATTAAAACGGCACATTATGGGGATGACACGTGGACCTTTGTGCTTCAATGATGTAACTTGTGAAATCTAAAGAAAAAGAAGATAACTTCAAAGTGTATTTTTTCATACATAATTACTTATAAATGAATGAATGAAGGATTTTAATAACGTCCACGAGACCGCAGCAGCCTATGGGACCCATCCGTTGGGCACATCCTTTTCAAAGCGGGATTTCAGCGACAAAAACACTTCCTAAGTTGCCTGAACTTCCTTCTTGAGATCTTCCCTTCTGCTATGAAGTTTGATCACGAGGTTTGCCATATTTCCCAACCTCGTCGCTTTAAACAGGTTGTCCAAGTCGGTAATTTTCAAAGTTTCCCCATAACTGTATCAGATGTCTTTGTATGCCTCGCATTCCAAGAGGAAGTGACGTTCCATCTCCACCACGCCTTTGTTGCAAAAGAGGCATATTCTCTCCTTCCAGTCCTCTTTAGGAGTTAGCCATCTACCCATTTCACACCTAAGATGATGAGAGCTCATCCTAAGTTGGGCAATCAACATTTTCACTTTCCACTTAATGTATGCTCCTATATAGGCTTTTTCTTCAAAATCACCTGTAGAGCTGAATTCTTTGAGGTAGTATTCCTTTTCACTCCCATTTGTTTTGTCCACATGATGCACTTGAATTTTCTTCTTACATATTTTTTTATTTCTTCATTAGTATTTGGGCACTCATACATGCTAATATCCCACCTCTTTACCCATTTGTCATTTTGCTTCTTCCAAGTGTTTTTTCTTCTAGTTAGCTCTTTCTCCATAATTAGTCTAGGCCACCTATGCTTCTTCATGTTTTGAATCTTCTTGAGGTAGCTTAGTAACCGTATCATCGCCGATGCCTCTAGAGGGAAGGACCCTGTTTCAGCAAGTAGGATCTCATATGTCACCGAATTCTTGATTTTGAAATTACTTATGATGAAGTGTTTCTGGATTCTCTCTATCTATTTCCATTTCTGATTTGACATATTGCTGCCCCAAATTTCACACCTGTAGAGAATCACCAAGTTAACCAACAAACTGAAAAGTGTTCTCTTGGTCTTCCAATCCCATAACTCCGCAATCTTGCACCTATTTTGAAGAGAGTACAATGCTTTCCATCTTCCTTGGATTCTTTTTGCTCTGCACATTTCCCAACTAAGCTTGTGGTGAAAATCAACCCTGAGGTACTTGTACTCCTCGACTATCTCTAATGAGCTACCTTCAAAGGTAAAGGTATATTGTTTCTTTTTTCTTTTCAGAGAGAAGATCATTACTTTGGTTTTGCTTGTGTTCCCCTGCATTCCAACCTCTTGACAAAATCTTTCAAGTGCTCTCAAATGTTCCCTCAAGCTGTTGGTTGTTCTAGCAATTAAAATGAGGTCATCCACATAAAGAAGCAGTTTTATAATAGACTTAGCTATTTGAATCCCCTCCCCACTATCTTTATTTAGCCATTCTTCTAATTTATCAATGTACAGTCCAAATAAAGTTGATGAAAGTGGGCGGCCCTGATTGACACCTATATTACTGTCAAAGTACTCTGACATTCCAACACTAGTTCTGAATTTAGCCTTTACTTGCTCATATAATCTATGGACAATAGCTCTTAGTTCATCTGGAACCCCTAGCTCCTTCATCCTATTCCAAAGTTTGTCATGGGGGACTGTGTCGAAGGCTTTTTTGAAGTTGACAAAGTAGCAAAAGGCCTCATCTCCCTGAGTGTTCCATATTTTTTCAATTAGGAACCTAAGTGTAGCTCCATGATCAATAGTAGAGTGCTTCGGTCTAAATCCAACTTGGCCCTTAGCTCTTTTTCCTTCTTTTTCTGCCCACCTGCTGATTCTGCACTCTATCATGCTTTCGAAGAGTTTACCAAGGAGGGTATTAACCATGATAGTATGATAATTTGACGGGTTATTGATATCCCCACTTTTGAAGATAGGGATGACCACACTAGTTGTCCACTCTTTCGAGAATCCCTCTTGGATGACCCTATTGAAGATGTGTTTGATATGAGGTGTCAGTACTTCAGCACCCCACTTTAAGTACTCCACTTGCAGCCCATCAATACCCTGAGCTTTCCCACTTGCTAGTTGTTTTATGCCTTGAATGATGTCTTCGGTGTTGAAAAGTTTTGTATTCGCAAAGATTATTGGGGGTCTATATTTATCTTGGTCCCTCTCATATAGCAACTTCTCATACTCAAGCCATTGATTTCTAGTGATATTGTTTTCTATTTGTTTCTTCTTTTGACGTAGCTCATTCCAAAATCTTTTAGGGCTATTTTTTTCTAGGGCAATAAGCTCTATTCTTCTTCTCTTTATAGATTTCTCTTTCTTATTCCATAGCATCTTTGCATATTCCTTCCTATGCTCTTTGTTCATACCTCTCTTTCACAGATTTCTTTTTGCTATCTTGTATTCCTCGTCAAACTATGGGTTTATCGGGAAAGTATTTCTTTTTCCTCTCTTGGGTCTAGCTCTCTTACAACCATTTAAGGCCTTATGCATTAGGGGAATCAACATGTTCTCTCTGAGAAACTGATTCTTTATGTTAGCTATTTTTTCTTCGTGATCTCTGAGCAATTGTTTGATTGTGGCTCTAAATATTTCTAGATTCTCATGATTTAGAAGGATTTTACCTTGGGGAGTACCCTTCTCTTGGCCAAATTGGACTTTTTCTCCCTGTTGTATCCTTATGAGAATGTGAACTTTAATATGAATTGGATTATGGTTTGATTTCAGCTCTAATAGATTATCCCCGATCATAACCTCCATCAACTTCGAGGTGTAGCAGCCACTCCTTATCTTATTTTTTAGTTGCGAAAGTACTTTTTTTAATCCACATGGGGATGACAAAACTCGTTTTCACTTGACTACTTGATCGCTATACGCTTCACATCACATAATTTTATTTATATTAATTATTATTTTAATATTTTTGGAATAATAAATTCCATCTCTACTTTTTTTTATCATTTTAAGATGTCCAAAGATTAATATAAATATACATTTAAAAACATCATTTTAAAATGTCCAAAGATTAATATAAATATAAATTTTAATTTATAATATTAATAAATAGTGTGAAATTTATTATCTCAATTTATTTATTTGAAATCAATAAATTTAAAAATTTAATATATATGAAGATTGGTTCATATTTATTTTTCTTAAATTATTTTAACTTTCACTCAAAACAATTAATTTTTTAATTATAATTAATTTAAATTATCATAATAAATATAAAATTATCACACTTACAAATGTATGATAGTCTAAATATTTATTTTAAAACATCTTAATTAAATATACTTATAACATATGTACACTATTTTATTGAGATAAAAGAGATTAGAAAAAACATATTTATAAACAATTTATACCAAAAATATGGATATATATGTTTTATAAGTGTATGATAATCCAAATTTTTATTTTCAAGCATCTTAATTAAACATACCTGCAATATATTTACAATATTTATTTGAGATGAAAAAGAGTAGAAAAAGCGTATTTGAAAACAATCTACATCAATAGTATGGATACATGTGTGCAAGTTTAAGTTTTATTCTTATTATTTATGATTTTTATTTTATTTTTACTTTTTGCATAAAAATAATTTATTTAAAAATAATCATTCTCAAACAAGTGCAATTATCTCAAACAAAATACCTAACACACATTTCTAAATAAAAAATGATCACAGTATTAAAGTACACCCTAAACAAAAAGCACATTAAGTATCACACTAGAATTAACCCTTAAAAAGAGGGCCCTTGCCCACAACAAAGTTAGTACAACATTTTAATTCAAATATATACATGGCAAATTGTTCCATATTTCATACATTATCTTAAATTCAAGAATTGTAACATAGTTTTCATTATAATTTTTAATATAATTAACATAAGAGAGACATGTATTAGTTTCCACACAACCCTTAATTTTTTTTAGGTATTTTAATTAAAAAGAATTTAATGTTTCAAAGAAGAGAGTACAATAATTTTTAGCATTAACATTAATGAAGATAATTAAAAATTTCTCTCTTAGTAATTATTTCAAAATGATTTATATTTTAATGCATATTTTTTTCATATGTAAGCAAATGTTCAAGTTACGACTTTATTGAAATGTTAAATGACGAATTTTCAAGGTTGAAACCTCCTTTTTGCATCATTATGCAGACCCCACATTGAATTTATGGTCATTTTTTCTTACTCTTAAGAACATATCTTTGATCTTAACACATGTTAAGATTACATGTATAATTATGGCACATTTGGTTACATTAGCCTTAATATTATGTTGTTTTGTTTGTCTTTTTAAATGACATAATTTTTAATTATTAGATATTGGTTATGCATGCTAATATTTCTAATATTTTAATCCATTTATCTATAAATAAATAAGTGATTTATCTTATTTAATAATTTAAGTAATATATAGTACATAATGTATAAAAAGTTTCTATTTTCCTTTAATTTGCACTGATACTTTATAATTACTTGTACAATTTTATGTGTACTTTAAGTTTTATAAGATTAAAATATTTCAGTGTGAAAAATTAGTAGATGAAAAAAACATTCAAAATAAATTTTACAAGATTAAAATATTTCAATGTGTGAAAAATTAGTAAATGAAAAAACATTTAGAGTATGAAAATAACATGAAAAAAATTCAACAAATCATAAAATCTATTCATGATTATTTTTAAGTTCTTGAAAATGATAAGGACTATCCATACACTCATGGAATAGCTCCCATTCCGGATCCAGATTCAATTAGTAAATGATTAAATAGTTTCATATTCATCCAAGCATGTTTATATTGTGGTGATGAGTTAAGAAATTAGATTCAATTGGTAAATGATTAAATAGTTTCATATTCATCCAACCATGTTTATATTGTGATGATAAGTTAAGAAACAATTCAAACTATTGATTAACAGAGAAAAAAAAATTAAAGAATTATTTAATCTTCTTATATTTACTTTTTACTATATCTTATTTAAAATTCATCTTTTATATTATTATTTTGATTTATTTTTTCTCCTTTCACTTGAATTATTTTCACAGTATACATATTTTTATTATTTTATATTCTTTCAATTAAATTTTGTTCAAATAGATGATATTTCTTTTAGTTAATGAGGTTGTATGCTTTATATATTTTAAGATGTTTAATCTTTAGCTTTAAGATTGTGATTTTAATATCTTTTATGATTATATTATTTCTTAATTTTTTAAATTTAATTAAAGTTTCATATTTTATATATAAATATATAAATTGTTCTATACTTTTTCGAAAATTATGGAGAAGTCAATGTGTTAAGAAAGAAAATATAAATAAATGAAGTTCTTTTTTCAACTACTTTACTTTTGATATTTATGTTTTTAGTATAAATTTTAAATACATACAGAATCTTCATAAATTCATGACAGCACAATGTGTTGGGTAAAACTCCTTATTCACTTTCTATGGGGCCATATCAGCTTTATTCCTTAAAATTATTCTTTGAATAACCCAATGAACATCATACATTCCGCGAGAAATTATGCATGAACCTCGTTTTATTCTGTGTTATTTCATGTTTATTATAGGGAAACATGGGGCATATATTTTTTGTTTTAATGTATTATGTTTAAATGATAATATTTCTAACATTATTTATGATGTAGGATATTCATATCAAATGAGTTTTTTATTGTTAATATATATTTACGTGAGATTTAATTTTTATAGATTAATATAATGATATATAATTTTTATATTATATATATTTGTTTGTTTGTTTGTTTGTTTATTTGTTTTTAGTATTTAAGAAGATTGTTATATTTTACAATGTGAAAATATTTTTTTATTGTTTTGTTAAATTTGTGATTGACATTAGTACGAACCAACAAAAGTTCAAGTTTCATATTACCTTTATAAAATTGATTCTTAAATTTCATACCATCTTCATATTATTAATGAACACTGATATTATATATATTTTTTACATTAAATTTCAAATTACATTTACTTTTTTATATTTTCATATCTTTTATCATTTATATATATTAAACATATATTTAAAAAAAATACTTTCTTCAAACATATGTAATTTTTATATTACACATGTTAATATTAAAATATGCTTACATTATTCTTATGTTTTTATGTTCTTTATCATTTATATGTATTGAGCATATATTAGTAAAAAATATTTTCTTCAAGCAAATGTTCTTCATTAAAAAATATATTAATACACTATGACTAAATTTTATGTCTCTCTCACTTCCTTTTCTCTACAAACACACTTTAAAAAAGAACATATAATATACTATATTTTTATAAATATTTATAAAATATTATATCTTTACATATTATATTATATTTAATATATCTAATTTATTTTGGGTTGTGATATTTACCGATTCACCCAAAATCTCAAAAGGGTATCTATATACTTCTCATTACATTTTCCAGGGCTACGTTTTCTTTTGATGGTACGATTAACCAAAGTGACCTCTGTTACATATCGATGTCCAAGAGGTATTGACCCATCTTACTCAATGACTTAAATTATTTTTTAATGCGTGGACATATTATATACTTTACCTCCTTTGATAGTTTGACAGATCCATTGGAATTCTATCTAGTACATACTGGGGAAAATGAAGTGTTTTACTAAGAAATAAATTTACAATAACTATTAATTTTTCTAGTGAGTGACATGTATGCTCAAAAAAGAAAGTGTAGTTTTGCAAGTTCCAATTTCTCAATGTCTTAGTACACACAGATATTTTTTATCCTTTTAATATATTCAAATTTGTACAGAAGCATATCGCTTGTCTTCCTTGGAATAACATTGTTTAAAGGACCTAATCAACATCATGTATATGAAAAGGATGTATGCATGAACCTCAATTTTTTCCCATGTTCATCATAGAGAAACAAGGGGCATATCTTGTCTATTTATGCATGTTACTCCTAAATAATGCTCTTACTAGTTTATTATCTATGATGCAGGATATCTATACTCAAAGAATGTGTTTTTCTTTTTTCTCTCTAACATGTTAGTTATGATGTAAGATTTATATGATATATAATTTATATAAATTATTATTATGTTAAATAAATGTTATGTTTTACATATTATAATAATTTTTATGATTAATATTTTGTTACGTTTTCATGTTGTTTATAATATACATATATTACTTAAATATAGGTTAATTATATAGACCTCAAGTACTATGATTCTCTCTCTCTCTCTATATATATATAATTTTATATTTATTCATGTTATGTTATATTTTCATGATATATCTAATTAATTTCTAGATGTGAGATTCATAAGTTCATTCCAAATCTTAAAATATGAGATATATATTTTAAATTATATTTTATAAGATAATGTTTTCTTTGATGCTATGATTAACTCAAGGGATTTATGTTGCAAACAAAACAAAAAAATATATAGACACATTTATTAAATTTTAAGTTGAAACAATGCACTTGTGACCATCCTTTTTATGCACTTAGCTCATGCTTTTTTTCACAGGATTTTGATTGACCTTCCTTCACTTTATATGTAGATGACACATCCATACAAGAAACTACTGGTCTCAAAATGTCCAAATTTATCATTCAAAATAGCTTAGGCTTATCCCTTGATTGATCCATACTCTCAGCTCAATCATTTTTTCTCATTAGACAACAATGCACCATTTGGACTATCCCTTTCATCATTCCTATTCAATTATGTTAGCATGTTCTCCCACCAAATAACAACTAGTTGCTCAAATTCAAATTTATGTAATAGGTCATCCCACAACTTAATAATCCCAATCTAAAAGAATTCTCAAATTTTTACTATAAATACACATTTTCAAGTCATTTTTCATACAAAAATCTTCCATATTGTCACTAGAATTATAACTATACATTGAGTGTAATTCCTTATTTATCCTAATTTAAAATACATACATCCCCTAATAGTCCCAAGTTAATGTTTAATTACACCTCCAAAGTCACAAGTCATAGTTGAAGTACTTAATCACTGCATAATTGCACAAACATTTAGTATTACACCATTTTATCACACACACCATTATATCATGGGATAATTACATGGATTTTGATCCCTCTTTAGAGAATTTTTATGTAGGCAACACTCAGCATAGGGGGTGTTGAGGTCTAATACAACTTCATCCACTAACCCCCTTTTTTTTGTTATATTCATTCATCATTGTCTATGAAGCTAGGGTTACAAGTCAAAAAGGCACACAACAACTCAAAAATTAAATCACACAAATATAATCATATACACATATGTAATAGGTGAAAGCACATAGGTTAAAACTTTCAAAGATTACTAAAACCCTACAGAACACTAGCATGCTCTAAGTATAATAACACTCTACACCCTTGTCTAATTATAAAAACCTTGTCTAGAGAGTGATTGAATCCCTATTCTTGATTCACAGTCAACCAATACATTCTCATGGTCTTATCCTATCAAAAAAATTATATTGATACCATTCTCTTCATATTGTGTACTAAATTAAATCTGGGCAACATAATGACATGGAAAGAGATTAAAATGACACATTATAAGGGGATGGCATGCGGACCTTTGTGCTTCAATAATGTAACTTGTGGAATCCAAAGAAGAAAGAAGATGACTTCGAAGTGTATTTTTTCATATCGTAATTACTTATGGATGATGTGTAGCCACTCCTTTTATTTTTTAATTGCAAAATTAATTTTGCTAATCCACATGGGGATGACAAAACTCATTTTCACTTGACTACTTATAGATGATGTGCAACCCCTCTTATTTATTTTTAATTGCAAAGTAAACTTTTGTTAATCCATATGGGCACGACAAAACTCATTTTCACTTGACTAGTTGATCATTGCATCTATACATTTTACATCACATTAATTTTTATTTTATTTCATTTTAATTTTATATATATATATATATATATATATATATATATATATATATATATATATATATATATATATATATATATATATATATATTACTATTTTAATATTTTCCAATATGAAAATAATGACAAATTTGACCTCTACTTCTCCTCTTGATTATTTTAAGGTGTCTAAAAATTTATATAAATATAAATTTAATTTATAATAGTAATTAATAATATTAAATTCACTACTACAACTCATTTATTCAAAATAAATAAATTTGTTTTAAATTAAAATTTTAAAAATAATTTAATATATAAATGAAGGTTGGCTCATATTTATTAGTTTCATTATTTTTTATATTAGTCTCAACTAAAATTAGTTATTATAACTTTCACTCAAAGCAATTAATTTCTTAATTATAACTTAGATAACAATAATAAATATAAAATTGTTATAACTATTTGAAAGTGTATAATAGTCTAAGTTTTTAATTTAATGCATTTTGATTAAATATATTTGCAACATATTTACAATATTTTATTGAGATATAAGAGACTAGAAAGAATGTATTTAAAAACAATTTATACCCAAAATATGGATATGTATGTGTTACAAGTATATGATAGTCTAAGTTATTATTTTCAAACATCTTAATTAAATATGTCTGTAATATATTTATAAGATTTATTTTAGATGGAAGAGACTAGAAGGAATGTATTTTGAGAACAATCTACACCCAAAGTATGGATATATATGTGTGTAAGTTTAAGTTTCATTCTTGCAACTCAAGATTTTTTTAATTTCTTTTTGCACAAAAATAACTATTTTCAAACAATGAGTGCAATTATCTCTCTCTCTCTCTCTCTCTCTCTCTCACACACACACACACACACACACACACATTTATTGATAAAAATTGATGGTGGTGTTAAAGCACACCCTATACAAAAAGCACAGTATGTATCACACTAGAATTAAACCTAAGAAAAAAATAGATCCCTTGCCCACAACATTTAACACAAAATTTAAATTCAAATATATACATGACAAATTGTTTCGTATTTCACACATTATCCTAAATTCAAGAATTATAACATAGTTTCCATTAGAATTTTTAAAATATTTAACATAATAGAGGCATGTATTAGTCACTACAATACATTTAATTTTGTTTGGCATTTTAATTGGGAAAAAATTAATGTTTTGAATATTAGAATATAATAATTATGAGCATTAACACTAATGAAGGTAATTAAAAATTTATCCCTTAACAATTATTTCAAAATGATTTATATTTTTTATGCATATTTTTTTAGGGGTCGACAAATGCTCGAGATATGACTTTATTGAAATGTTGCATGACAAATTCTCAAGATTGAAACCTCTTTTGTGCATTATCATGTAAACCCCACATCAAAATTATGGTCATTATTTCCTACTCCTAGGAACATATCTATTATCTTGGTACATGTTAAGATTACATGTACAATTATGGCATATGTGGTTACATTACACCATTAATATTGCGTTGTCTCATTCATCCCTTTAAATTACATTTTATTTTTAGTTGTTGAAGATTGATCATGCGTAATAATATTTTTAAATTTTAATCCATTCATTTATAAATAAATAATTTATCTCATTTGACAATTTAAAAAATATATAACACATAATATATAAAACATTTCTATTTTTCTTTAATTTGAATTGATACTTTATGATTACTTGTACAATTTGAAGGGTTGAAAATTAGAAGCGAAAACATTAACCTTAAATATGCATAAATCGTAACAAAGTCCTCTCCACTTTATGTTTTACAAGATTATAATATTTAAGAATGTGAAAAATTAATAGATGAAGAAAATATTTAGAATAAGAAAACAACATGAGAAAAATATTCTATAAGTCAAAAAATATGTTCGTGACCATTTTTACGATCTTGAAAATGATAAGGACTATCCATACACATGGAATAAATCTCATTTTGGATCTAGATTCAATTGATGAGAGATTAAATAGTTTTATATTCATGTAAACGTGGTCATATTGTAATGATAGGTTTAAAAAATAGTTCAAACCATTGATCAATAAATCAAAAAAGTTTCTAAAGAGCTATTAAACCCTCCTATATTTACTTTTTACTATAACTTGTTTGAAAGTCATCTTTTATATTATTTTATTTTTATTTTTTCTTTCCTTTCGCTTGAGTGATCATTTTTACAAAATATATATTTATTATTTTTTTTCCTATTCTTTCAATTGGATTTTGTTCAAATAAGTGATCTTTCTTTTAGTTTGTAAGTTTGTATGCTTTGTCTGCTTTTTGGATGCTTATCTTTAAGATTGTGTTTTTATTATCTCTTGTGATTATGTTCTCTTAATTTTTTTTATTTTAACTGAAGTTTCAGTTTTTCCTTTAGATAAATTATTTTATATTTTTTTGAAATTTACACGGAAGTTAATATATATTTAAAAATATAATTAGGTGTTTTGATGGAGAATATGGATGAATGAGGCTTTTCTTATTATTAAAACTCTTTATATTATATTAACAAATTAAAATATAATATAGAAGGTTACATAGTAATGTGACTAAATAAATCATGACCCAAACTCCACGCTAAATAATGAAATTGGCTCAAAACATTAACAAACAATAGACAAAATATGACAAGAGTAACTATAAATAACCAAATATATTTTAAAGCATAAGTTACTGCCCTAGGAGGTGGAGGTAGAGTGTCATCCTTGGGAAGGGTTGACCAAGCAGGTAGTTCCACAGCCAGGAACTCTAAAGCAATCCAGCCATCCAAGGGGCCATCATGTATAGTGATCAACCAACCATCAGTGGGTTGAGCAGGAACAACATCACTCACTAGAGACCATTGTATAGGATCAACATCAGATTTCCTAAAAGAATTCGAACCACCCCCTTGTGGATGGCAAGGTGAGAAGTGTGAACTAGGAATTTGACTAAGAAGAGGAGATTAGTATGGTGTTATTGACAAAATACATAAAACAAATTGACAAAGAACACACTAAGCTAACACCTTCATACCTAGTTACTAGGGTGAGATTAGGAACAAAAACAAATGACAAGCACAACTAAAAAGTAAGGAAAAACACAAGAATTTCTTCACCTTCCTTAGATGCTCCAAATGCCGTAGTAGTAGAGGCTTGCTTGGCTTTGTGCTCATGAAGTCCTTGGCAATGGAAGCTTGGCTACCTCCATCTCTCCTTGGCATATTTGGCTTGGTTTGGAATCAATTTAGTATGGTAACACTAATTGAAATAACTTTTGGAATCATTTGTGCATTATAAATTTGCATTATTAAGTGTTAAAAATGATGTTCATGGCATCTCTATTTATAGATTTTCAAGAATGACTAGAATCAACCATGGCCATTCATCTCAATATTAATATGTGTGGTCATGGATTAATTAAATTATTTAATTAAAATACATAATTATCCTCATCATGACTTTGGAATAATGGACATTAATGAGGCATGGGAGGTAATAAAGAGGCATGTGAGACCCATAATCCTGATATTTGTGGCATTTATGGCCTAGGGATGTCTTCCCAAGAAATGAGGTCACCTGCTAATGCGGTTATTCAATATTAATTTCTAAAAACAAGGTTTTAACAAGTTTCCAAGGAATTATTAATTAGGCCTTGATTTGGATTAATTATCTCTTAAGCATGATTAAGCACTTTGTGCACAAATTACTCAAATTGATTAGAATGCCTTGTTATTGGTTCAAATTTTGATAGGATTAGAATTAGAAGTCAATGTTAGATGTGTTGGATCCATTATCCCATTTAGGATGTTGCTAACACCAAATAACAAAGACAAACATATCATACAATAAATTTGATAGAAGAGAGTAATCTAGAGCACCCAAATGCAAAATTAGCATTTTGACTCGAAATGATCTGATCAAAGTTAGTTGGACAATAAATTTCACTATCCCATTTGGTGATACCCTGGCCAAAATTGGCACTTGAGTATGTCAATTTCAATTCATTTAATGTGCTTTAGTGTTTTTAGGCCAAATTGTGCACTTTGATGAAAATTAGTCAAAACCCTGATTGGAGGTCATTGGTGGCCAAATTTAAGTATCTACAGTTTACCTCTATTAATTAAATAAAAATTTATAACTTATTTATAGGCTATTTTTAATCAAAGCAAAAAAAAAAAAAAAGAGAATCAAAACTATGAAACACAAAAAAAGTTTATGGATTGTGCTCTCATGAAGATCGTCCCATTGGGCATGCCATTATGTGAACTAATAATCTGACTAAGAAGAGGATATTAGTATGGTATTAGTGACAAAATGCATAAAACAAATTGACAAAGAACATAATAAGCTAACACCTTCATGCCTATTTACTAGGGTGAGCTTAGTAACAAAAATAAAGTCAAACATAACTAAAAAGTAAGGAAAAATACAATAATTCCTTCACCTTTCTTGGATGCTCCAAATTCATTTATAGTAGTGGATTTCTCGGCTTTTTGCTCATGAAGTCCTTGGCAATGGAAGCTTGGCTACCTCCATCTCTCCTTGGCACCTTTGGTTTGTGGCTTGGCTTGGCTTGGACTCAATTTGGCATGGTAACACTAGTTGAAATAGCTTTTGGAATCATTTGTGCCTTATAACTTTGCATTATCAAGTGTTAAAAATGATTTTCATGGCCTCTCTATTTATAGATTTTCAAGAATGACCAGAATCAACCATGACCATCCATCTCAAGATTGAGATGTGTGGTCATGTATTAAATGAATTATGTAATTAAAATATATAAGTATCCTCATCATGACTTTGGAATAAGGGACATTAATGAATTATGAAAGGTAATAAAGAGGCATGGGAGACCCATAATCTTGATATTTGTGGCATTTATGGTCTAGAGATGTCTTCCCAAGAAATGATATCACCTGATGATGCAAATATTCAATATTAATTTATAAAAACAAATTTTTAACAAGTTTCTATGGAATTATTAATTAGGCCTTTATTTGGATTAATTAAATCTTAAGCATGATTAAGCACTTTATGCACAAATTACTCAAATTGATCAAAATGCCTTGTTATTGGTCCAAAATTTGATTAGATTGGAATTGGAAGTCAATGTCAAATGCATTGGATCTGTTATCCTATTTAGGATGTTTCTAACACCAAATAACAAAGACACGTATCTTGTATAATAAATTTGATAGAAAAGAGCAATCTAGATCACTTAGGTGTAAAATTAGCATTTTGACTCGAAATGATCTAATCAAAGTTAGCTAGCCCATAAATTGCATTGCCCCATTTAGTGATATCCTAGCCAAAATTGGCACTTTAATATGTCAATTTAAATTCATTTAATGTGCTTTAGTGTTTTTAGGCTAAATTGTGCACTTTGATAGAAATTGGTCAAAAGCCTAGTTAGAGGTCATTGGTGGCCAAATTTAGGTGTATACAAGAAATGGCCCTTACTGTGAGACCAAATTCTATGTATACATCACCTAGGAGGAGGTGATGGTGACCCATAGGGTAGACCATCTAGTGGAACTCTGCTCATAGTGCATGGGGCACTCCCTAAGTGGTCGAGGAGCTTCTGCCGGTGGTAGAGGTCTAACACTATCATATCCACCTAAGCCTAGATCTACAAGTAAACTAAGGAAATAAAAACAACATTTTTATTGACACAAAATGATCTTTCATAGTCCTCATGATTAAAAATAACATTATTTCTTGCTTTCCAAAGTTGAAAGAGGATGATAGGAAGAAAAAATTAATAAAGAAAAGTAATAGAAGCTATCCAATTTGAATAGTCCCCCAAAAAGTTCGTGTTGCCAAGAGAAGGGCTCAAGATGAAAGGGTTGAAATAGGGAGTGAATCCATCACCATGTAGATTGAGATTTAAGATAAAACTAGAATGAATGCTTGAAATATTCAGGCTACTTTCAAGCCAGACCAGAAAGGGATAAGGAATGTAGAGGTGGAACATCCTTTCACCAAGGGGGATCCCTTGGTAGATTAAACACCAAATAAAATGATCCAACTTGGGATCCAAACCAAGGTACCACACACATTTTAAATTCATGATCCAAGTCATGGGAGAGGATTGTAGGCCCCAACATTTGTTGAGCTTGATGGGAGTTGGGGAGAAAGGACTCATCATCTAATAAATAAGCCTAGGAGATTAAGCTTTGAAATGTGTATCGTAGTTCTACCTCCAATCTTTCCACCATGCCTTAAGAGGATGAAGGCCAAGATTATGGAGCATAACATTAGGAAGTAATTCTTGAATACGAAAGATGGAAGGTAAGTGAGCATTATTTAATTGCAATTAGCTTTTAAAATCAAGCTAGGGGATCTAGTCTCTAGAAGTAACCAAATTATAGATAGTGTGAATCCATTTATATAATAATTATAGTTATTTAGCACCAAGTAATTCAACCAAGGGAATATAAGAGCTAGTGAGAATAGAAGACCATCATAAACTATGATCATTAAAAGATAACCCTATGAAAAATCCATCCCCTACCCAATTAAAGGGGAGTTTGACTACTTCAAAATCCTTCCAAATAATTTTGACAACAAAGGATCATATAATATTTACAGGCACATCAATGATGAGAAGGGATTGAAATCTAATATTCTTCTAATTAGTTTTGTCATAGGTAGAGCCTGAAGATATACCATGGTGAAGGAGGATTTTCCAAAACTCATTTCCCTCAATAACCCTAACAACCCATTTAGTGAACAAGGTCATACTTTGTTGATAAGTGTTAGTTATGCCCATGCCATTTTTATCACAAAAAAGGAAACAAATATTTCAAGCGACCTGATGAAAACCCTAAGCCTTACTAGGATTGTCCCAGAGGAAATATTAGAGAAGCTTCACTATATTATCCTAAAATGCTTTATAGGGGACCTAATAAGAAGAGTAGTAAACATGAATGGCCACCAAAATCTTGGTACAAATCTAGAACTTGACTGTCAGAGAGAGGAGCTTGGTGATCTAATAATCAATTTTCTTTTCAATCCTATTGATGGCATACTACCAAATCTTGAAAGGTAAACTATCAAAAACAAAGGGGATGCCCAAGAACTTAAATTATTTCCCCCAAGTGATCCATTTGTAATTAATCTTTTTAATCCACTCAAGCATTGACATCATGCTTTGCCAAAAACACTAGGTTTTTCTCCATTGAAGGATGGAGCCTAAAGCCAAACAAAATGTATCTAGGCACTGCATAACTTAATAAAAACTAGCCTCTTACTCTTCAAGCATGAGAAAAGTGTCATATGTAAAGTGGCCACTAATAAAATGAAAGGTATTCTCATGAAACACAATGTCATGAATAAGCCCTTGTGAAGCCTTAGAAGCCAAAAGATAACCCAGGGCTTTATCAACTAGAACATAGAGTGTTAGAGCAAGGGGACACCCTTATCAAATATCTATTAATAGTGAGGTAGATGGAGGCATCATGAAGCAAGGTATGCATAATGTCAATAAAATAAGAACCAAAGATAACAGCCTTAAGCATGGCACGAATAAAATGCCACTCAATCTTGTCACAAGCCTTTTCAAAATATAGCTTTAGAAAAATAATTTTCTAAAAATAGGAATGAGCCCAAGACATGGCATCCCAAACTGCAATAATATTGTCCAAGATATACCTCCCTCAAATAAAACCTATTTGTTCTAGTCGAAATATTTTAGGTAAGATTAGATGAACATGGTTGGGAGGGCTTTGGCAATAATATTAGAAGATACAATTTACTAGGGTTATCAATCTCTAGCTAGTGAGAAACTCAGGATCTTTAGCTTTATAAATAAATTTTATATTACATTGATTGATCATGGGGATAAGAGACTGATTCCATAGGAATTATTTGTAAACCTACAACAAGTTAGGGCTAGTGCAATCCTAAGTGGCTTTGTAAAAAATACAAGGGAAGCCATTGAGTTTGGGGGCTTTGTCATTGCTCATACAATTCAAAGCCCCTGTAAGATCCTACAGGGTGAGTGGGGCATCACATAACCACTAATCCATAGGTTTGATCTTGTAAGGCTTAAATTTTAGGTAATTTTTAAGAGTGTGGGACTGCTCAGTCGTAAAGGGCTAAGCATGAGAAACTTACTTGTAATTCTCTAGAAAGGCTAAAGAGATATCAAACATGAAGGTAATACAAGATTGAGCCACTTGAATAGATTTGATTTCCCATGAGATTACTTAGCTTTTATCACTTTGAATTATTAATTAGAGGCTTTATTAACAATTTTAATCTAATATATCCAAGCACAAAGATGGGTGCCTCTGGCTACATGACTATTTTCCACCTAAGGTGGTGTTTGAGGGAAGTAGTCAAACTTTAAAGCTATATGTTGAAAGGAATGGTCTCAAGGGAGGTAGAAACCTATTTAAAGTCCTGGATCATAGCCTCCTCTAAATGTTTATGAATTTTGGCAACATGTTTTCCATGGTGGTGGAGGAAGGAGGTGGTGTGAAGAATAGCATCATTCCACCACTTAATCCAGGTTGGCAGAATATGAGGGCTATAGGACTAGGTCCTAGATCTAATGGATGATTTAGATGGTGCCAACATGCCTCAACATAAAATTAGTGATAAAAAATAAGTATGTGGCATATTTTACTACTCAATAGTCCATTCCACTTTGCAAGAGATGGGTGAGTGTTATGAAAAAATATTATCCTAGTGGATGTTGATAGGATGGCGATCAATTTAGAATAAGGAAAAAATATTTTTCTCTAACATCATAAAGTGGTCTAGCCATTTGAGCATGTGGTGATCCCCAATTTGGTATTTGGACCACGTAAACCAAGATATGTGATTGAATTTCCACTACTGGAGGAGAGGGTCTACCAACCCCCATTTATTTTTGAAATAGTACTAAACCTCATGCTCACAAACACACCCATGCATGGGGACAGCCCCAATTTTGTCTTAGGGGTTTTAAATCATAGTAAATTCATTGCACACAATCCATGTGGTAGGAGGTATCATGTATGATAAATATCACCAGAGTAAGGATTGGTCAGGACCCTCATTGGGAGCATAGATGTTGAGGATGCCAAAAGGATGGCCATGAATGTTAAGAATAATCTAGATTTCCTAATGTGATGGATCTTACCCCATGGAAATGATGCTAAATGAGACTTTAAGAGTAAAATAAATTTCATGTGCCACCATGTCCTACCTCATGCAAGGTGGTGACCTAGGTGGCATGTAACCAAATACTACATAGGTACATCTAGAGGTGAAAGCCATAAATTTTAACTTCCTACAAATATAGAATGTTTATAAAATTAATTTGTTGACACACAGATCACATAGAGTATTTATGGGTAGACTCTTTAAGACCCCTTACATTTCATGATAAAAAAATCATAGGGACAAATCATCCATTTTAAACTCCCCTTGCCCATCCTTAAATCTACTAATGCTATAAATTTGCTATGTTGGTGAGGGAAAAAAATTATGCCACCTAAAATGTAGTGGTGCTTGGAATTATACCCATCCCAAAGAGATTCAACACCCCTATGAGGTGGGCTGCAATACCACGAGGAGAATGAGCCACAATTCAACTGAACCTCAACCAAAGGCATCCTAAAATTCTAGGAGGCCAAAAAAATGATTTGAGGGTTAGGAGGAGTTGGGTTGTAAGGGGGCAATAAAGAAGTCCCATAAGAGGGTGTGATAATTGGAGGACAATCCTCCTGAGGAATTAGTTGGGGTATGTTTTATGGCTTAGGGCTCGATGCCCATTTGGGGGGAATTGTGGTCCAACCATCACCTTGGTTGTTTGGTTTTGGCTTCTCAGACTGAGGAGGTAGTTAAGGAGGCTTGGGATGACCCATGTAAGGATAATCCTTGATGTAGTGGTCTAAATCTTGAAAATAGAAGTAAGTTTTGGGAAGGTTTAAATATACAACCTTTTATGACCAATGGGTCTCCCCAACTTGGATTTTAATGAACTCTTACAACTCTTTAGAGAGGTCAACCTCCACATAGACTCACTTATTATGGTGGGGGAGAACTAGTTATGTAGTTTAATAGTAACCATGCATCCTATGGTACTGATGATTTAGGGTATAAAATCCCAAAGGTAGACTAGAAGACTAGGAAGTTTAACCCAAATAGGGACACAAAGGGCAACATTATTAGAAACCCTAAAATCATAGGACCAAGGAGATAAAATCATAAGTTGGCTATAATTGAACCAAACATTGGACTTCATGAGAATTAACTAAGTCTTAGATGTATCCTTAAATGTACGCAATAAAAAAACTTTGGTAACGTTTTAGATTCTAGATACATAGACACCTAATGGCTCCCAATGGTTTCAACACCATTTGTGGAGGTAATCATTTGAGTGGATGTGACAAAAAATAAATAGTAATAGAAAAAAAATTCATACCACTTGTAACATTGTTCAATAACATTATCAAGAATAATTACCTCTGGAAGGTATGGGGTAGAGGGATTACCTCATCATATATTTTTAGAACAAACTTAAGATCTTGTTTAGGCACCATTAGCTCTATCTCCTACATCAACAGATGTAGTATAACATGGAGAAGCCATAAATATAAGTCATGATAGCCCAACAGGTAGTGCACCAAGTTTATTTAATGCATTGTAACCCTAAAAAATCCTATGGGCTTAACAATGTGACACAAGGGTGGGAAATGCAAGCAGGTAGATGTAAAATATGAAAAAAACCTTAACATAGCAATTTTTCCTTTCATGTCAAACTCATGAAGTTCTTTTTTACTTATTTATATTTGATATTCATGTTTCCATTATGATTTAATTGGAACTTAGATGAATACAAAATCTTCATAAATTCATGACATCATAATATATTGGGTAAAACTCCTTATTCACTTTTTATGGGGCCATATCACCTATATTCCTTACAAGAAAATTATTTGAATGATCCAATGAACATCATATATCTAGAGAGCAATTATACATGAAACTCATTTTGTTTTGTGTTATTTCATGCTCATCATAGGGAAACATGGGTCATATATATATATATATATATATATATATATATATATATATATATATATATATATAATTTTTTAAATAATAATCATTCTAACATTATTTATGATGTAGGATATCATATTAAATGATGTTTTTATTTTTAATATATTATTTATGATGAAATATTTATATGACATGTAATTTATATAAATTATTATGGTGATATACAATTTTTATGTTATACACATGTTAATATTAGTTATGTTTATACTATTTTTGCATTTCCATATCCTTTATCATTTACATGTATTAGGCATGCATAAGGAAAAAATACTTTCATCAAGCATATGTAGTTTTTATGTTATACACATTAATACTAGTTACGCTTATACTATTTTTATGTTTCCATTACCTTTATCATTTACATATATTGGGCATACATCATGAAAATATACTTTCCTCAAGCATGCGTTCCTTATATATATATATATATATATATATATATATATATATAGAGAGAGAGAGAGAGAGAGAGATAAAATTGAGTCACATTTCATATATGTGTGTGTGTGTGTGTGCGCGCGTGCGCGTGCAATGTGACTCAATTTAATGACTCTCTCTCTCTCTCTCTCTCTCTCTATATATATATATATATATATATATATATATATATATATATATATATATAGAGAGAGAGAGAGAGAGAGAGAGAGAGAGAGTCATTAAATTGAGTCACATTGCATATGCATATATATATATATCATTACACACACACAGACACAGGAAGAGAGACAAAACATATGATATACTATATTTTTATGCATTAAATGCTATATCTTTACATGTTATATTATATTTGATATGTCTAATTTATTTTGAGATGTGATATTTACATTCACCCCAAATCTCAAAAGTGAATATATATGTTGTAAGAAAAATAACTAAGAGGGGGTACGGTGAATCAGTATTCAAAAAATTTCTTATCAATTCCACTTAATCATTCATGAACATTCATTCAAGCATGTAGATCAAAAAATGAGTAAGTAACCATTCACATATGCATGAAACATAAGAACACAAGATAACACAAGTTATATGTGGGAAACTATCAAGGGGATACAAACCCATTTATATATACAAATGTAATATAATCTTATAAGACAACCACCAACTTTAGTGAATCACCAACTTCACATGGAGTACTAACCCCAACCAGCTAAACACCAACCCAGCCACCTAAAACCCTTGATCACCTTTATAAAAATTTATTTCTCATACAAAATATTATGATCTCCTCCTCCAACTCTTCTCTCTCTTCAAACCCTCTCAAACTGCCTTCTAGGCTTCTTCGTTCAACTAGTCCTCTTCTTAACTTGATTAGGTCATATGACCTTCATTTTCATACATATATCCTCTATAAAATGTTAATCACTAATCCTCTATAATCCTATAATGATAAACAAGACATTCTTTTACTCTAAAATATGTTATTATATTTGCTTACCCACTTCACTCCACAAGAGGCCTAAAATTGCCTAATATTTATACATGTCTTTTGTAGATATCCTTCTTAGTCAGATAAAAAAAATTATCCTCTTAGGTCATCCATGAAATGGATCTTATGAAATGATTTGGATAACAATTCAGGTGACAATTTAGGTGATGGGTCTACTCCAATTGATGACGGAACTTCTAGGAGCCATAACTTTTGCACCGTAGCTCCAATTGACTCGACATTTGGACTATTGGAAAGATAAGAATGAGGATAACACAGTGAGATGGCATGGATATTCTATAAATAAATTTTTACCAATAAACACCCAATGAAAGTGCCCCAAATTTTAATTTTAGTAGTGCAGTCTAAAAATAGTAAGTTTCTAAAAGTAGTAAGTCCTCAAATTCTATATTGTTGTAAATCTTGGAAGTCAAACCAATTCATCTCCCTCAATATTGGTGACCTTACACATCCTCCCCACACCTTAAAAACATGTATAAATGAATATATAACCTAAAATTGAAATTAGACATCTCTTCTCATAGATAAGCATATGTTTGGGTCTGCAAATTTGATCAATAAAACATCTCTTCTCAAAGATAACATTATTTGAATTGTCTTGTTGTTGTTTCTTGAATTATCTTTCAACCAAATATTTTCAAGTTTTGGATCATGAAATATCATATACATGTATAAAACATGATTTGATTTATTTTACGTCTAACCTACCTCAATTAGGCCTTATCTCATCTTTAGGTCTCATGGAGGCCTAATCTCATTAGGTATACTTAGGACACGTTACACTTAGACTTTCTTGAGACACATTAAAACACTATCACATAGAAGTAACGCATCATATGAAATTAAAATAGACCCTTTATAATATCAACTAGGCTTCAAAACATGTTTTAACACCAATCACCACTTGAAGCATGTCATTAGCATTATTCACAATTAGGCATCTGCATACCTAGAAAGTCTATTTTAAACAACTAAACCATAATTTTTTTTTCCAAAACACCATATTAAAAAATAACATACATAGAAGATACATGACCTTAGTTTTATCACCATGTGATTTTTACTTCACAATTCAGGGCAGAAGGACTCAAATGCTTCTCTACAAATAGCCCACTCAGAACTACCAACCAACCTAAAAAATAGTCATAGACAACTTGATATTCAACACCTAAAAGAGAACTTACCATTACCACTGACAATTTAAAAATATTATTTGACATATCTATATCATTCTCAAGTAAATGTTTCACAATATTTAATGTCAAATATTGGTCTTGCAGACCAATCCTTTGTCTTCAATACACACAAACCAACCTAAACCAGTCAACCAATTTTGAATTTTACATTACAATCACTTTCACTAAATTATAATATTATTAAAATCATGGATATGTCATTCAATTCCAAATAAAAATAATAATTTTCATTATATACATCAAATCATGGTATAGAGTCTCAAACTCATCACTGTAACTTGCATACCTATAACTGTCGATTTCCCTTAAAACATAGTCATGGTGAAAATGAATTCCAGAACCTATAAGATCACTTTTAAAAATTTAAAATGTGTTTATATGATCTTATGAGATAATTAGGAAACTATCATATATAAATATAACATGGTCATATGGTAATATTATCTTGCAAACTAGTCTCATAACCTTACACCTTCACTGTCTCATTTGTACTGGACATGTCAACTTATGAGCAAAATTTTCATCATATCCACTTACCACAAAAAATTATATCCAATAAAAACATGAATTATAGGTATTGAAAAAATTCTCCATGTACTTGGATTCATCCTTAATCCATGATAACACATCCCTAATCAACTTCTCACTTCTGCTTGGTTTTCTCACTATTTACGCCATTAGGTTTATTGGTGATTGGTCAACTTGGATGACTAGTTTAGCAAAACTAAGTTATATAACCTACCCAAAAACCACCATGAAAATCAAATAAAAGTCTCAAGCTTTATCTTCCATCTATTTTTTAACTTTGACTTGGTCAACTATGATTGCTACAATAAATTTATAAGAAATAAGGCCTTTCCTGTAGGGTCCACTTACTCAACTAACAAACAAATCACACTCATAGATGAATAGGAGAGTTTAATACATGATCAAATAGTTTTTATAGTTTTTTTTTATACCATTATGGACTATTTTGAACAATATATTTCACATCAAATGAGTATTGGGGTTTTGGATAGGGTTAACATTATTTCTAGTGTTAATGATTATTCATAAAGGACTACCCCTTATTTAAAAAAATAATACATGGAGATATTATATATTACCCTTCCCCATCTCTCCTAAACATATTAGGTTCCAATGCATAGGTAACACATTATAATAAATAATTTAAAGTTCTTCTCGGGTTGAGAACCCTTCATTCTGTGTACTTGAGAAACCTCAAAAAAATATTCATGCATTTTATTGAAAAATTTGACCTTATACTTGGTAAAAACAAATAAAAAAATATATCACACTATTTCAATGCTCATATACTCACACTTACCTTGGAACCTGATCCTGATACCTCATCTAGCCACCATCTCTCTCTTTGCTCTCTAGGTCTTGACCTAGAAGTCACATAGGCCTTGAAACTAACCTTCTAGCCATTTTTAAAGATGTCAACACCTCATATACATGGTATAAAACCTATTACCATTATCAACCACTACCATACATTCTTCATATGCCTTGACCATACCTCATGATACCTCATTAGTTTATGCAATGTCTAGAACTAGTTTAGTTGCATGCTAGGTCTATAAGTCCTACCCTTGTAGGCTCACTTTGAGACTCTCATGAGTGTTATAATGCATCATATTAATTATATAACAACCTCATAAAACATCTTATGTCTTTTTTCATCCATATTACTAGGAAATCAAGCTCATACCTTCTCATAGGGTCTCTTCATGATATGACTAGTGTCATGACTAGGTTTATCAAGCACTTGAAGCTTGAAAACTAACCTTGAAACACTCATTTATGATTATACACATTTATCACATGCCTTTCATTATCCTCAAATAAAATCATGCCTCTACACATACCTCTTCATGCTAATCATGCACATGCTCATGATTTGACTAGGCTTCTCAAGATACCTTATACTAAAAAACTAGTACTCAAACATGCTTACCTTGGCTTGAACCTTGACATCAACCTTAGAATAATCATTAGGTTGCCTTAAAATTGTCTCTCAAAAAATATATAATATATTTCCTTCAAATTATCTCATCACATGACTTCTTTATCACATCAGGCACATAAGCTCATACCTCATATATCACTCACCATGCATCTTCACCAGATATAACTTGACATCAATGACATCAATCTTGACATCAAATGATTAAAACCTTGACATAAATAAAAAAAATTCTCAACAAACTCCCCCTTTATCATTTATGGAAAAACATTCTTCAAATTGATCATTCTCATCTCCCTTCTTAAACTTTCTCCCCATTTAACATTAATGACAAAGGTATTTCACAATTGGAATCATAACTTCTTTGTAAAAAAATTTCAACACACAAAATATAAATTATTAATTCAACATGATCCTCTTTATTCCATGAATACCTCCTTCAAATTAATTTATATTACCAGATTATTTTTTCAACATAGATCAATCTCAATAAAAAATATGAATAGTTCCCCCTCACACCAAGCATCTATCATGCTTCTTCTAACTTGAAGTGTGTCTCTATGAATCATACTAGAGTCACCTTTTCCATAGGACACTAAAACAACTAAATTTCAAGAGATTACCAGATCTCCATGATCTCAAAAGACTGAATGTCCTTCAGTATGATTTTAATCTTGATTGACACTATAAACTTGACCTCTTCATCAATCATTTGATCATCAATATGAGTTGACAACATACTTTCCTGACTTGATTTCACATTTGAATTATTCTCTATCATAAAAAACAATCCACTTGAGCTTATAGACTGATCATGACTCATTTTTACTATCTTTGGTTTCCATACATTCATTTTCCTTCTTTTTTGTACTCTAGGGGCTTCAAACCTCCTGTATTGACTTGATGACCTTATAAATTTGTTAGTACATAATATTGAAATGTGTCCTACATTATTATAGTTATATCAAACCATCTTATACATATCATTTGATTGATGTGAACTGTGACTTATTTAAACATCCCATGAGTGCTCATTCTTGTAGGGTCTTCTACACTCTCTTGCTCTATGACCAAACTGACTATATAAAAAATAGTAACAATTAAATTAACTAGCATACCTCATATCATTAGGTTGTTTGATAGGTATTTTTATGTTGACCTTTTTATCTTCAACAACCTTTTCCTTGACATGAGTTGCATTCTTTTGGTCTTCTTTGAAACCAATACTTATCTTATCACTTTTAGACTTATGGATACTTATGATGTCATCTAGTGCCTCAATTCTCTTTTTAAACTTCACAAAGGTCCTCACCTTGCTAGATGCTTGATTCTACTTAGATTTCAAGGATTCCACTTCATTTTTATACCTAGTGCATTCTTCCTCTTTGGCATTTATGTTTGTATTGATTATCTCCATCTGTGTTTCAATCTTATTGATGATATCATCATACTCCTTGGAAGTGTTACTCAATTTATTCTTAAACAAGACAATATGATCCTCATGGTCCTTAACTAATGATCTTATTTTGTGATTCTTTCTTCTTTGGAACTTCAACTCCTCTAGGGCACTTACCAATTCTACCTCAATATTTACTTCAGTTTCTTCTTCATCTGATTCTACATCAACCATAAGGCCTTTCCCATTTTATCAACCCTCATTTTCTAATTCTATGTCCATGAATAAGGTTTCATTATTGTCATGTTCAGGTTCATTACTGCCATCATCACTTTCAAATGCACTTGAGTGACTTACATTAGAAGAGTTATTTTCTTAAGTATAGAAAGTTATCTTTTTCTTGAAAGTTCCTTTCCTACATTCATACTTAACTCCTTATTTTTGTCAGGCTTATAGGCCTTCTTGTCATCTCCATGATGTTCATCATGTTCTTCGTTATGCTTAGATTTATCCTTCTTAGGAAACTTGGATGCAAAGTGACCAATATTACCATAGTTGAAATATTTGAAGGATAACTTACCCTTGTCATTACCTAAACCAAACCTCAATTTCCTTGTAAACATGGCTATTATATGATCATCATCAAAATTTAAACATTCCTCATCCTTGATCTTCTTGTATTTTGACTTCTTATCAACTTTGAAAGATACTTTCTTATTGGGAGGTCTTCCTTCATTTTTTATCATCTCATAGATAGTTAAGATGCCATGAAGCCCATCAATCTCTAGCTTGTCCAAATATTGCATTTTTTATACTATAGACACCTTAGAATAAAACTTAAGAGTTAGTTATTTCAACACCTTTTGGGTAATTATATAATCTTTCACTTTTTCTCCTAATCCTCTAATGACATTGGTAGCTTCATCAACCATCAACAAGTAGGATTCAATGGTTTCATCTTCACTCATATTTAGACTTTCAAATTGTCTCTAGTGGGTCTACAACTTGGACATATTTATCTTGGTGTCTCCTTAATATAGGGTATTTAATTTTTACCATATATATTTTTCTGATAGATAGTTCATTACCTTCATAATATTTGCCTCTGATAGGCCACATAGAATGGCATTCATTACCTTAAAGTTATTTTCACTAACCTTTTTTCCTGTTACATTAGTTAGTGGAATAGGAGTACTATAACCATAAAAAATGACTACCAAATATCATGACGTTAAGACATTAAATATATCTTCATCTTAAAATTCCAAAAGGCATAATTAGATCCATTGAATAATTAAGCCTTACTGGTAGAGAAACCACCTTGATCTTACTAACTAGCCATTCTTACTTTTAAGATCTCCTTTAGGATCTTAGACATACTTCAAAGGACCAAGATCAGATACCAAATATTGGAAGCAAAATTATTAAGAGGGGTGTGAATCAGTCTTCAAAAAATTCTTATCAATTTTGATTAAACATTAATGAAAATTCATTCAAGCATGTAGATCAAACAATGACTAAGTAACCATTCACATATGCATGAAACATAAGAACACAAGATAAAATAACTTATATGTGGGACACCCTCAAGGGATGAAAACCCAATAATATCTAAAAACAATTCTATAATAGAAACACTGAATTCAGTGAATCACCAACTTCATATGGAGCACCAACTCTAACTAGCTAAGCACCAACTTAGCTAGGCTTTAACAAGCACCAACTTGTAAGGAAGCACTAACCCTCTAGATGAATCAACACCAAATCAGCCACCTAAAAAGCCCTTAATCAATTTTATAACACTTTTTTACTCATACAATAGATGATAATCTCCTCTTTCATTTCTTCTCTCTTCAAACCCTCTCAAACTGCTTTCTAGTCTTCTCCACTCAACTAATCCTCTTTTTGACTTGATTAGGTCATATGACCTTAATTTTCATACATAGAGTGTATATCAAATATTCATAACTATTTCTCTAAAATCATATTGTTATCTACAAGACCTTATTTTTCTTTACAATATGTTATTCTATTCATGTACCCACTTCACTCCATAAATGGTCTAAAATTGCATAGTATTTATACATGTCTCTTGTACATATCCTTCTTAGTCAGAAAAACACTTTTATCCTCTTAATTAAGCCATGAAATTGACCTTATTAAATATAATAGACATGTATAAAACATAATTTGAGTTATTTTAGGTTTGACCTACCTCAACAAGGCCTTATCTCATCTTAGAGTCTCATGGAGGACTAATCCCATTAGGTCTACTTAGGGTAGGTTACACTTAGCCTTCCTTGGGACATATTAAAACACCTAAAATGGTAATAAAACATCATATTAAATTAAATTAAATTAATTATAATT
Organism: Torreya grandis; assembly: GCA_037957365.1. Taxonomy (NCBI): domain Eukaryota; kingdom Viridiplantae; phylum Streptophyta; class Pinopsida; order Cupressales; family Taxaceae; genus Torreya; species Torreya grandis. Next base: position 767,912 of record JARHVA010006116.1, on the reverse strand, counting down.
TAATCTAGGCTCCAAAACACTTTTTTATCTCTAATCACCACTTGAAGCATGCCATTAGCACTTTTCACAATTACACCTATGCATACTGAGAAAGCCTATTTTAAATAACTGAAGCATAAAAAAATTCAAACAAACATGGAAAACAATAACACACACACACACACACACACACACACACACACACACACACACACACACACACACACACACACACACACACACAAAACATAAGATAAATGACCTTAATTTTATCACCATGTGTTTTATACTTCACAACTCAAGGCAAAATGACTCAAACCCTTATCTACAAATAGCCCACTCAGAACTGCCAACCAACCTCAAAACACAATCATGGATAACTTGATATTAAACACCTAAAAGAGAACTTCCCATGACCAATAAAGCATTAAAAATATTATATTTAATCACTATATCATTATAAATTAAAAATATCATAAATTTTAATGCCAAATATTGGTCTTGCAAACCAATCTTTTATATTCAGTACACAGATGAACCTGAACCAGTCAACCCATTTTGGATTTAACATTCCAATAACTTTAACTAATTTAAAATATTATAAAAAGCATGGATATGTAATTAAATTCCAAAAAAACAACATTATGTTTATTTTATACATCAAATTAGGGTATAGAGTCTCAAACTCATCACTACAACTTGCTTACCCAGAACTGCTAGTTTCCCTTAAAACATAGTCATGGTGAAAATGACTTTCAACACCTATAATATCACTTTAATAAAATTAAAATGAATTTTTATGATCTTATTATATCATTAGGTAACTATAAAATATAAATATAACATTTACATATGGTAATATTGGTCTTGCATACCAATGTCATAACCTTACACCTTCACTGTCTCATTTAAATTGGACATGTCAACTTATGAGCAACATTTTCATCATATCCACTAACCAAAAAAATTTTTATCCAAAAATTAAAAATATTAAAGGTATTTTATAACTTATTTATGTACTTATATTCATCCTTGATCCATGATAATACATCCCTAATCAACTTCTCACTTCTTGATTTTTTCACTGTTTGCACCATTAAGTCTATTAGTGACTGGTCAACTTGGATGACCAGTTTAGCATACATGAGATCTAGAACCTGATCATAAACCACCATGTACATAAAATAAAATATTTAATATTTTTACTTAATCCATTTTTTAACTTTTACTTGGTCAAATTTGACTGCTACAATAAATTTTTGAGAAACAAGGACTAGCCTGGAGGGTCCACTTATTCACCTGACAAACAAATCACACTTGGAGATGTTTGGGAGAGTTGAATACATTATCCAATATTTTTAATAGTCATTTAATAACATTATATTATATTTTGAACAATATCTTTCACATTGGGTCATGTTAGGGTTTTGGGGAGGGTTAACCCTATTTTTGGTGTTAATAATTATTCATAAAGGACTGGCCTTTATTTAAAAAACTAATACCTAGAGATATTAGATAGGAACCTTCACAATTTATCCTCAATATATCAGTTTCCCTTGTATAGGTTACACATGCCAATGAACACTTGAAATTCTTTCTCAAGTTGAGAACCATTCATTCTATGTACTCAAGAAAACTCAAAATAACTTTTTAATGCATTTTCTTGAAAAATTTGACCTAATAACTGGTCAACACACTTGGTATAACATATCACACTTATTTAAATGTTTAAATACTCAGACTTTCCTTGGAAACTGATCCTAATACCTCATCTTTCCACCATCTCTCTCTTTGCTCTCTAGGCCTTGACCTACAAGTCACATTAGGCCTTGACATTGACATTTTATCCATTATCAAAGATGATAACACATCATATACATGCAATAAAACCTATTACCATTATAAAAAACTTCCACACATTACTCATATGCCTTGACAATACCTCATGACACCTCATGACACCTCATTAGATCAGGCAATATCTAGGACTAGTCTAGTTGCATGCTAGGTCTATAGGTCTTACCTATGTAGGTTCAATTTAAGACTCTAATTAGTGTTCCATTGCCTCATATTAATTATAAAACAACATAATATATCATCTTATTCCTATGTGAATCCATATTACTAGGACACCAAGCTCATACATTCTCATAGGGTCTCTGCATACTATGACTAATGTCATGACTAGGTTTCTCAAGCACTTGAAGCTTGACAACTGACCTTGAAACACTCCTTGATTATTATAAAACTTGGTCACATTCCTTTAATTATCCTCAAACAATATCATTCCTTTTCACATATATATTCATGCTAATCATGTACATGCTCATGATATGACTAGGCTTCTCAAGACACCTTGTACTCAAAGACTAGTAATCAAACATACTTATCTTGGCTTAAACCTTGAGATCAACCTCATAATAATCATTGGGTTACCTTAAAATTCTATCTCAACAAATAGACAATAGGTTTCCTTCAAATTATCTCTTATCACATAACATCCTTGTCACATTAGGCACATAAGCTCATACCTCGCAGATCACTCACCATGCATCTTCACCAAATGCACTTGACATCAATGAAATCAACCTTGATATCAATAAAAACACTTATCAACAATATATACTTCTCATTAAATTTTATGGGGCTATTATTTCTCTTGATGGTATGATTAACCAAAGTGACTTCTGCTACATATTGATGACAAAGAGGTATTGACCCATCTTACTTAGTGACTTAAATTATTATTTTTATAAGTGTGCATATTACTGATGAATTACAATTTTTTAACTCTATTATATATTTTACCTCCTTTTATAGTTTGACATATCCATAGTAATTCTAGTACATACTGCAGAAAATGAGGTATCTCACCAAAAAAATTACAATAAATATTGATTTTTCTAGTAAGTGACCTTTACGCTCAAAAGGAAAGTGTAGTTTTGCAAGTTATATAACTCAATGTCTTAATACAAAGATTTTTTTTTTTATCCTTTTAATATATTCATATTTGTATAGGGTCATATCAACTTTCTTCCTTGGAATAAAATTATTTGAATTACCCAATCAACATAACGTATATGAAAAGGTTATATTCATGAACCTCATTGTTTCCATGTTCATCATATAGAAACATGGGGCATATCTTTTCTATTTATACATACTACTCCTTTTATCTTTATGTGATATGTTTAAATAATCCTCTTTATAACATTATCTATGATTCAAGATATTTAGATTTTTTATGCTTAGGATTTTGTTACATTTCTATGTTGTTTATAATATGCATGTATTAGTTAAATATAGGATAATTATATAGACCTCAAGCACATTTTATTCAATAATATATCTTATTGCAGTATGATTCATTTTTTATTCAATAATATATCGTATTGTAGTATTATTCATTTTTTAACACACACACAAATGCATATAAAAAATATTATGCATGTTTATCAAATTCTATATCTATGCATGCTATGTTATGTTTTCATGATTAATTTTTGGATGTGGGATTTATAGGTTCATCCCAAATCTTAAAATGGTAAATATACACTTCTCATTATATTTTATAAGGCAATGTTTTCTTTGATGGTATGATTAACCCAATGGAATTATGCTACATACTAGGAAAAAAACATATGTGACCCATCATACTATAAACACATTTATTAAAATTTAAGTTGAAATAATGTATTTTTGATCATCCATTTTATGCACTTAGCTCATGCCTCTTTCCATAGATTTTTGATCAACCTTCCTTCACTTTATATGTAGATGATAAATATATACAAGAAACTAACAATCCTATAATGTCCATATTTCTCATTCAAAATAGATTAAGCTTATCCCCTAAATTATCCATACTCTTAGCTTAGTTGTCTTTGCTCCTCAGACAAAAATACACCATATAGACTATCCCACTTCTCGATCCTATCTAGTTATGCTAGCCATGTCCTCCCCTCAAATAGCAAATATTTTATTTAATTCAAATTTATGTAATAGGTCATCCCATAACTTAACGATCTTTATCCTAAAGAATTCTCAAATTTTCAACTATAAATACACAGTTTCAATTCATTGTGTACATGATAATTCCATATTGAAAATCATTAGAATTATAATTATACATCGAGAGAAAATTCCTTATTTATCCCAATTATGAATACATACATCCCCTAGTAGCCTTGAGATAATGTCTGAGTACACCTCTAAGGTAACAAGTCATAGTTGAAGCACTTAATCACTACATAATTGTACTTGAACATGTAGTATTACACCATTTTTCACACACACCACTATAGCATGGGAGAGCTACATGGGGTTTGATCCCTCTTTATAGTATTTTAATGTAGACAATGCTCAACATAGGGGGAATTGAGGTCTAACACAACTTAAACCACTAAGCCCCTTTCTTGTTTGTTCCATGAATTCATAATTGCCTATGAATATAGGGTTATAAGTCAATAATAAGTCATACAACAACCTATGAATAAAACTACACATATACAATCACATGCAACAGGTGAAGGCACACATGTTAAAACTTTTATAGATTGATAAAACCCTATAAAACACCAACACACTCTAAATAAAATAACACTCTACACCCCTGCCTAATTATAAAAACCTTTTATAGAGAGTGATAAAATTCCTATTCCTTATTCATAGTCATCCAAAACATTCACACAATAATTTTACAATTCTTGTCTCATTCTGAAGAGTCAGTTTTTCAACTAGGTTGTGTTTCTTTTTTATTTCCCATTTTAATATATTTATAATTAAAGTAAGTCCCACATTATTTTATGTCATTTATTGCATATCTATAGCATTTTTATTTTGCATATTAGTTTTTCACATTTAGGTAATTAGATTTCTATTTTTACAAATTTGATAAAACAAATTGGTGACCCATTTATTGATAAGCATTTCCAAAAACACTAGCTTACCATTTGGGATTTCATCCATTTTAGCACTTATAATAGGGTTTCATATTCATGATTTTATAATTCCCAAATAAATCATGATTATTTTATCAAATATATTTATTTTTCTTAATTCAAAGTTTATTTGGTTTCATTTACATGTTTTTTTCCTTACAATATGCATATTTTTAAAGTTTTATATAAACTCATGGATGCATCATTTAAGGAAAAACGTAAAATTAATCATAACCCAATAACCTAATAATAAAACACCCCCTTATGCTTATTGTTACATGGTTCACTTTAACTTGTCTACTAGTACTATTAGACATCAGAGAACATAGTTGGTTCCTTTCACCCCTCCCACTCCTAGAGCTTTAAACTACGTCAACTACCATCACACCCATACTATTTATCCTAGTCTTATAATATATACTATGTTTCATGTTGTATCACTAAAATAATTCATGATGTGTGATAATTTGAGTGAACCAAAAGATATAATCTTATTTGTCAATTCAATAACACGACAACCAAGGTTTCCATTTTAGAGTTGCTTCAATAATTAAATATGTGCAAGGATATATTATATGCAACATTATGTGACACTATTTTTTCAATATAAATTGAATTAAATTATTTTACATTAATCATTAACACATTATAGTGGACAAAATATTCTATATCATTTTAAAAATAAGATTTATGACCACAACAATTTATCAATTAGTATTTACCTTTATAGATTTAGCTCACAATTGATGATATGGGTGTTAAGTAGATCTTAGTGGATGATGCTTCAAGATTGAATATTTTAATATTTATGTTTTCCAAATCCTCAATATAAATTCATAAAATTTATATTATATTTTTAGATGCAGATAAAAACCAAATTTTAAAAGGCTCTAGAGCCTTGTACAATGGAGTTAAAGATAAAACATTAAAAGATAAAAATAATGCTTCTACTAGTAGCCGTTGGAACACAAATACATACCAAATATGAACTAGATGTCCATACAATAACCAAAAAAATAAATATGATAGTAAAACCCAATAAAAAATAGCAGCTAAAAAGCCAAAAAGCCTTCTATTATTAGTGAATTTCCCACTAGGATCCTCTAAAAACTCTAAATTGTGATCTACCTCTAGTGACCCTTTTAGAAGAATATCCTTATTAAGTCTTCCTTTCTTCTTCCTACACACTAGATACCATGCCTTCTTGTCATCTAGATCTAAGTTAGGATAGAAAGGTATAAAAATTTAGATTTGACTTGAATCCTTGCCACTCCCCTTATAACATCCCCCTTTAGATGGTGATCTTGAAACCCTAGAAAGGGAACTTGGGGCTGCCTTGAAATATTCCTTAACTTTCATCACTACAATTGTAAATTCATTATTTTATAAATATGAGTCATCATCCTTGATTCTATCATTATTCACAGTGAGATAACTAGTAAGTTATCTTTCCACCAAGTGGACTCTTTTCTTTTGGAGCTTCTGAAATCATTGGTTGGATGACTATTCATATATCAACAATGAAAATGGAATGACATGTCCTTGTAGTCAATAGATTGGATCCTTTATACACATAATATTTTAAAATTTTATAAATTATTAATGATTTCTCTCTTGAAATAACCTATTGAGTCTCAATCTATCTGAGTGCACACCTAAAAGGGTACATTAGAAAAGGGTGGGTAGACCATTGGTGTTTTAAAAGATTATTGTTCCCTATACCACTAATTTCTATCTACATAACCTTCTCTTATATACTTACCTAAGATTTTCTTCCTCTATTACACACTCTTCCAAGCATTTTACCACCTTACTTGGTCCCTTTATAATCCTAAATCTCCTTTTTGACATTTAGCATAAACTATTAGCTTGGGTTGACCCTGTATTTAATTTTTTTAAAGCACATTACGGGTCTAGATCAACTCTTGGAAACCTATACTAGGACCTAACTTATTTTTATCAAATAATGATATAGGGTCAATTGGCCTACCCTATAGGTTAAATATTTGAAAAGGTTTAGTGCTATATTTAACTATATATACACATCCACTTCCATCATTTGAAGAGAAGATAAGAAGAATAAGAATTTATTACGAATCTACTTATGCACCATTCTAATTGAGGAACATTACTTAGGGTTTTAATACTTTCTTTGGAGATATAAATCTTGTCTTATGGATAATTATTTTAGATGCATAGATAATTTGTGTAGCCTATATATGGCTTATCCTTGTTATCCTTACATACCACAATAACCTTTTGTGAAGCACCTTGTCCAAATGAGAGATTGAGTCTGGACAGATTTGTCTTCAAAGGTAAGTATTCATAACTTTGTTCCTTCTTTATAAGAGTAGATAGATTATCCATTGTAATTATCTCCCATGCATTAATATTTACTATACATTAACTTTGAAAGAGTTATCAAAACACTTCAGCCAATATCTCTCCAAGAGAATCCCAACCATCCTCATGAATGTGGGATAAACATCTCCAAAGGACATAACACCTAAGTAAGCTCAAGACTAGAAAATACATATCTTATACCAATAGACTTGAGTATAGATCTTCTCTACATATTTTATTTTTATGTTTATTACCTCCACTTTATTACACAAACTTTGGTGAGCACTAGATTAGATTTTAATTTAATTGTCATTTATTTAGTGAATATGAAAACATAGTACCTACCTAGGGTTATTGCATAATATTTCTTGATTAGAGGCTTTGTAGCCCTCTCTAGTGATGTTATTGTGGTAAAATATCCCTTGGTTATATCTAGTAGATTCATATTCATCATGACCCTGAATATCTAATGTATCAACAATAAGAAGTGTAAGTAGGATTATCTTTTATGAACTAGGATTGTATTTTTCTTTGTATACATTCTATTCAACCCAACATAAAGCAATCCCTTATAGGTTTTTTGTCATACATTAATTTTATCATCATATTATATATTTATATTTTTGAATTACTATATTTAACCTATCGATATATTTATAATATTATGTGCACAAGTTTAACATATAGTCACCCTAAAATGATGTTATTCTATCTGTGTAGGTCATCTCTAAATATAGATGATTGGAACAATCAACTCAGTATAATTTTATTCTTTAGTTATAATATTACATACATATTTGAACTAGTCAACTCTATTCATAATTATTCTTTTTCAATATACATGTCTAAAAACATAGTCGAGTTAGTCGACTCTATTCATAACTTCTTTTTAGCATGCATGTTTTCAAAACTCCGTCAAATCAGTTGACTCTATTTGTAGAATATTTATATTATAACTTGAGCTTCACATCATAAATTTTTTAATATAATCATCTTAAAACCCAATTTTTTTTGTTATTACTCTCTCTATCATTTAAAATTTTCATTTCTAGTACTATTTTTCACAAGTTTGTAGTCTATAAAATTGCATCCCTATAACCAACTGGGTCGACTAGTGTTTTATTATTTTTGGGAAACTGGGTATAGTTCTTAAATAATAAAATGGATAGATTAAGGGGTGAAATATAATAAAATGTATTAAAACATAAATTTATATCATTTTGATCAAATCAATTACATGTGGAAATAAAATGACTTATTTAGAAAAATAGGCTAACATGGCTAATACAAAAGCTAAAAACTATTGTGTAGGACTGGGAAGATATCAAAAACCTAAATTTAGCTTTCATTTGATGAAAGGATAGGATTGATAAAAATTGAACACTTTGGTATCTAATGCTATAGTCTAATTTTGATGCTATTATCCAAATCAAATTCTGGTTTTAGATTCCTATGTGGTCTAGTTCTTGGGTCATGTAGGTGTCTTTATCTCTCTGTGATCACCTTTATATGCCAATGTGTAACCTATTATTTTAAAAAACACTAAGTCTATCTAAACACACAAAATAACAAACATATAAAAATCAAAAGGCAAAAAATTAGGTTAGGAGAAGTATGATCGCATGATTTAGAACCCTTATTATCCTAAACATTACATAAATTAACCCTCAAGTTAGGGTCTCAGATCAAATGTAGTTCTCCCTTAGGGAATGTGCATAATCAACACACATGGTAGATGTAAGAATGAATTTTTTCCTAAGACTTTCCTTGATCAAGCATGTAAATCTATATGTGATGCATAATGTTGATCTATTGACTAATTTTAAATATTTGTTGTGCTAAAGTAGTAAGTGATACTTATAAAATGCCTTGTGAAGTACTTTTTATAGGAGACTCTTTATTTTGAATTTGGGAGATTTATTCATATTATACAACATTCAAAACACCAAAAAAACTTAAGGGATGGGATAAGAAGGGTTTAAGACCTCTTGAGAGAAGAGAAATGACCATTGGGACTTAAAATGCAAAAGGACAATATTGCCAAAATTAGGACACCCTAAGGTTCAGTGCTATAGTCCAATTTTGGTGATCCTAACCTACAAGCTTAGGACCTGGGTGAATAGGATTGACATGGGGAACACTGCATGGTTGAGGTGGAAATATTAGTCAAAAGGTTCTAGATGACTAGTTATAAACAAAAAGGTGACCCAAGCAAGAAACAAGGCCAAGATAAGCAAAATAAAAGACATGGCTAGTGCAAACAAGGCTCATATTCTCTAGTCAAAGTCTCCTACAAATAAGAATGTGAAAAGACATGATATGTGTGGTTGTTTGACCAATTTAGGGTGTATAAATTTAACCCCATTTATTCGAGTGATATAATGAAATGAAATACTAAAGCAAAATAAAGATGAATAAAATATGTACCTAAACCTACCTACATGGAGATGAATGTGTTATAAGGATCCAACTCACTTCTTGGCCAGGGAAATAGATGGAGTATTGGATAGTACTTGGAGAGAGAATGAATCCATGGAGTGGATGCCCCTTGTACTGAAAATGTAGAATCCATGTAACATGGAGAAGGAGGGTAATGCTTGCCCCCTATGCTAAATCTAGCTAAAAATAAAGACTGATCGAAGGCCCTGAACCAATGTTTGTCCTCTATCTCACATAAACTCATGTAATCTAGAATGTGTGTATAAAAATATATATGATGTGAAGAGAAAAATCCATCATGCCCCCAATCTAAATATCTAAACTAGAACTAAGAAGTGTTTGGAGGCCAAAAACTAATTTATGTCATCTATCCTACATAAACTCATGTAGTCTAGATCTGAATAATACAATGGACCAACCACTACAGACAGCTATGTAGTCCAACCTGATGACAACTTGGGTATATTTGGGTATAATATAAATCTCTTTTCAATGTGCAAGAAGAAAATTTCATGTCTTGCCATTCCATATGTATAATCCTGAATGATGAAGAACATGAACATCTATTCCATGCCCAAAAATCTAGTATGTGAGTGATGTGTTTATATAATCTAGTAATCTATATAACCACATGTGATGTGACATATCTTTCCATGCCTCATGTGTAAACCTATAGATCTAAAACATTGTGATCTAAACTATGTCTATAGTATTCTATTTGATTCTATAAATTATGTCATATTGTATGAAGTTGCATGTGTGAGACGTGTAGTATGTACATGTCCCCAAATATGGTATATAAGTATGTGTCTTTACTAAAATCATTATTAATCCATATAATTTGAACAACTATATTTGAATAGTATATGTATCTATAAAATGAAAGTATATCCCTCAAAATGTCTTGAGTAACGCTAAGTGACCCACATAATATGAATCACTATATATCTTGACCATTCTGAGCTGAATCTAATAATTTGATTGATGGATGTATAATAACCATGGTATATCCACTTATGAGAGTGTATGGGTATGTTGGGTAAGTGTAAAAATGGGAATAATATGAATGATTCCCCCCTTTTGGGGAGAGGGATGAAATCTGTGATAGAGGAGGTCAAGCCAAAGTTATGACTAGTGGCATAATAATAGAAACAAGGTTGGTGTGTTGTGAATGGATTGAGAGGTTGCTTGATTGATTAGTTTGAGTTTTTAAAAGTGAAACATGTTTGGATTGGTGAGGACCAAGGTGTGTGTCTTGACATAAGATAAATATAAAAATGTTCATGTCATAGTAGCTAGATGAGGTAGTAAGAGAGAAAAGTTTGAATTATGTCAAAGGTATCATTATCATGATTTCATAGAATAAAAAAGTTTGAAAAATGGAGTTACAAGGTTAAATTTATGGGTTAAATTGTATTTTTCTTTGAATAAACAAGTTGGTTAATATAGGAAATTAGATTGATTCTTGGTTCATTTGTGCATTGACTAGGTGGATATTTTGAGCTTTAGAGTGAGAAAAATGTCAAGGAGACAAGCACCTACCATGACCCAGTGTTTTATAGTGCGAGGTATGAATGAGGGAGTTTTTCAAGGGTTAGGTGATGGAGACATTAATGCTGCTACCATTATTTGTTGATGAGAGAGTGGTTATGGATAGGGTGGGTTTGGGTCATGTGTGTGACCTAGGTATAGTATAGTGCGATCGATGTCTAATGAATACCTTATGTAAGAGGTGGAATATAGATACATGTAATTTTTGGATTCCTACAAGGGACTTTAGAGGATGTGTATTACATATTGTATTTATTAGTTAGTGGGTGATGAGTGATGGTGTAAGATGATATGGGTGTTGATGCCATTGATCATGCATCTTTTCACTTTATTGGTGTGCCCTTAGGTATACTTCAAAGAGGTAGTGAAGTGATGTCTTATTTTCAGATATTATGTATTCTAGTGTTCCATTCTTACAGAAGTGATTGTTGTTTTGTTACTATGGATGGGAGTTAGTATCTATTTCATACATGATGTATAGGATTATGCATAGTGTGTAGGTATATGGTACTATATTTTCATGTGGGAGGACTATGTTATCCCACTTATACATGGATCTCTACAAGTTTACACAGGAGTAATTCAATGGTGAGGTGAGTGTGGTGACATTATTGCATTATTGGGCTTATGAGTACATAACAATTATGCGGTTGAGGATTACCTAAGGTAGAGTGGCTACCTCCACAACCATTTGGGGAGTAGTGGATGAGAATAGTGGGTATTTGATCCCATGGGTTTTAGATGGATTAGTGGTTAATGACATCATATGGAGGCCTTACAAATGATTTCCTGGGTGAGCAAAGGATAGAGTATAGTTGTTATATATAAGAGTTATCTATTGGATACATGATCATTGGGATAGATTATATGAGTGATTTTAGTATGAGAATGTTACTAGATAGTTTGGGGTACCATAATATGTTCCCCCAATAACATGGGTATGGGTGAGGAGTGTGTGAGTGTCTACAAGAGTAGGAGCTCGTACAAGGCCTACTAAGGCTGAGTTTACATCGTTACCTTTGGATACGTGGGATGAGGCCATAGATGTAATAAATGTGGATGACATTATATGTACAAAAGTATATACCACATGGTGGGATAGGCATCAATGGGCTCCACTGTACCCTATTGATGGAGGGGATACACTAGAGTATGAGGATCCTGAGCCGATGTAGATGATGGGAGGTAAGAAATGATTATATTTGAATTTTGTATAAAATTTTGCTTTTAGTTTGATTTTAAGGTATATAGATAACTTAGTGTCATACTTTATATGTAAGTGAAGTGGGAGGTGCTTAGGATGGAGCATAGGCTAGGGTAAGAAATGGAGATGATGATTACTGGGAGACCATAATGGATTTGACAATCTAAGATCTCACATGGCATGTACTTGATGATGTGGTGGAGGAGGGTTTGATAGAGTGATCGATGGTCATGGTTGGTATTCATGCTCATCTATTTGATAGGGCTGCTATAGTGACAACTTCGTATATTAAGGCATCAAGAGAGAGAGATGAGTTGAGAGCTGAGCTAGATAGGCATAGCATGCCCCCACTAGATTTTAGATCTGTTAGCATGAGGATCATAGATGATTATATATATATATATATATTTAATGATGATATGTAGATTTGTGTGAGGAGCATGTTCTGCCACTAGAGCAAGAGAGTCATCATAAGAGATATGTGGAAGTTTTAAGAGGTGTGGGGCCATCAGGTGCTAGGGTAGATTATGAGACTAGCACTAGTGGAGAGAGTGAGATTGAGAGTGAGGGTTTGATGCCCATTCATGACTGATTACACTTGATACCAGTTTATATGTATTGAAAACTTCTTTATATATACATGGATACTTGTTTGATTTTGACTCATGCATATTATGTTATGGATTTTAGAATATATTGGTATATTTTTTGTAAATGGTTGATTAGAAAGAGTTGATTTGGTATTGATATTGAGGTTGCATATGTTTAGTAAATGTCATTTGGGATGTGATTTGATTGTTCAAGAGTGATTCTAGTTTTGATTTCAAATCATATGTAAGTAAAAACATTTTTTTTTGTAACTGGTAAATTGATTTGACAAAGTGAGTTGGTTTAAGATTGGTAAAATAGGATATTTGTAAGGTCAAGATTTGGATAAGATGGTTTATCTAGGGATGGTTATTTGGAATTAGGAATGTTAATTTTGAGTAAAAGGGGATGTAAGATATCACTCTATGCATATCAACCCCATGAATACTATGTCACTATCTAAACCTTGATGGCCAACTAAACAAATGGTCATACTACTCATGTTGTGTAGGAATATGCCCTATGTCTAAAGTTGTATGTGGTGAAATAAATATAGATATACATGGAGACTCTATAAGATTCAATCTCAGCAGATGCATAACTAAAACTATGTTCCATGAAGGAGGATAATCTATTTGCAATCGTAGTGGATTTTTATGTGAAATAACATCCTATGGCTTCTATTGTGATGTGTATGACTAAGCAATAGATCAAGATAAAACTATAACCTGAGATGGGTGCTCAACTAATATCGATTGTTGTGGGTTGATATGTGAGATATGTCCCTAAAAACTTGGCTATAGTGAATATCTTATAAATCTATACTCTGTAATGTGGGTTCATCTAATCTTAACCACAATGGGTTACTACATGAGATAGGACCCTGAAAACTTTATTACAATGCATGTGAATGTTTTGGATATGTATACAAAAATACACTATGTACTCCTTGTAATATACTACTAAATTTAGGCTGATCTCATTGTACTAATATCCAAACCATTTGAGTAGGTGGGATAGGATATCTCCTATGAGGCTCTATCCTAGAAACTATATTACTCTCATGATGACTATCTAATGATTCATGTGAAGGAATGTCCTAGGAAGACTTAGTCATGGAGGAATGAGGTCTGGGAATCCATGATGGAGGAGATCTTGATTCCCCTTGTGTGAATTCTATGATGCCATTATAAATACATCTATTAATGCAATCCCTAAGTCCATAATAATCATTATCTTTGTGTCCACAGATACGATGATAGTTATAAAAGGGTTGATGTGGCTATCTATACAAGAGATGTGGATCTCATCGATGAGTAAAAGGCAATGTGATTAGCCTTTTATCTATCAGTGTTGATAATATGACATATGGGATATCATGCATTAAATTAAACTATAGTGATGCCTTTCCACTATTCTTTGTAGTTCATACTATAGGTGGTGCTCTAGAAATCAGCTCTCTATTCTTAACTAGTTATTTTTCTAATTGTGGTCTCCTATCCTATTTAGGACATGGTGAATGTGTGCTAGGAGTGGTATATGGAGGTAATGTTATGAGATCCAGAGTAAGTCAATCAATTGAATTTACCTCAATTAATCCTAATTTCTTCTCCAAGGCTAAAAATGTTTAACATAAGTGCCTAAAAGAGGAATTTGTTTGATATAACATATGCTCTAGGAGAGGTTGGTGAAGCCCCTTAATAAAGATATGCTAAACCTCTTAGTCTATTGGTTTTTAGATCAAACCTAACATGGATGTCTTAAATTGTAAGATATAATCATTAACTAGCTCTAAAGGATTCTAATGCAATGTGGAAAGTTTCTCATAAGTAACATGAGGACCCATATTTGCTATGTAATATCAGATAAATTCCTCCTCCAAGTTATCATATGTATGTAAGGAACCAACATGGAGTAGATGAAAGAACCCATTTTGTGCATCACCCACTAATGTCTGTTAGAACAACTTCAATAGAATAAAAGGACTCGCATGAGATGGTAAAGCCTTCTAAAAGGATTTAAGGTACACAAATGGTTTTCCATTTCCATAAAATTGAGGCAATTATGGTATTTAAAAATGTTTAGGCAATGAATCTTTGAAAAATGTTTTCAAAAGAGGGTTACCATGCAAGTCATTGGCATCCATCCAAGACTTATAAGCCTTGTTTTCCAAAGTAAGGAGATGTACTTGGTGTTGTAATTCTCCAAATATAAGAATTAAATGAATAATCTCTTTTGATGGTATATTAGTATCTTGAAGTGATTCATTTAAGTGTAACATTTGATTATTTATTTTAGCCATACGAATTCTACATTTAACACTTGTATCATACAGAGGAGGTGTGCTCACTTGAATATTTGGAGGAATGGTAACTTGGACCTTAGTAGAAGGATGTGGGATACCATTCTCTTTGGGTGAAGAGTCAGAAATAGGTGCTATTGTAGTATGGGGTGGCTTGGGAGATTCATTGGTATCTTTAGTATTTAGTGAATCACATTCTAATTGAATAGAATATGTGATGTTATCATTGACATGTGTATCATTTGAAATAGAATCATTCATATAATTAGAAGAAACATTTTTTAATGTATTATGTTTGAGAGGAGTGATAGAAAAATTAGAAGCATGAGATGCATTTTCTTCTTCATTATGTGCATAATAGTTATTATTATTCCATGTATTATCACAATCAAAATTTTGTTCATATTCACGCTCATATTCATTTGCATGTTCACTATCATACTTATTATCACTTCCATTATCACTAGGGAGAGAGATAAGAGAAGATGTTAATTATTTTTTAATATGTAATAAATTTTCATGTGAAATTGAAATAATATGTGCATCTATGTTATCATTCGATGGAGTGTATGCATTATTTTCATTTGCAATATGAGAAGTAAGAGTAAGAGAGTTATCATTTAGAAATTATTTTTTCATTGTTTGAGATGACAAGGTAAAGTTAATAACATAAGATGGATCATTTCAACTATGCATTGGAATTTTTATTCTATTACATTTATATTGTTGTAATTTGAACATATAAGTAGAGAGAGAGAGAGAGAGAGAGAGAGAGAGAGAGAGAGAGAGAGAGAGAGAGAGAGAGAGATTAGGTTCAAATGGAATCAAATTATCACCAATGAGAGATTCACTTGGAAATGCATGACTAATTTGTACATTTGATGTATTATGCATAGCAAAATGAGGTGAAAAGTAAATTTTCATTTTATCAAAATTATTTTCTTTAGAAGAGGGAAGGAAAGAGAGGTATAATAGAATAAGATGCATCTACATTTTATTCACTATCACTTTCATGTACATCATCATATTCCTCATTACAATAATAGTAATTGTCTTCATTGTAAATGAAATCATTTTCCACATTTTTGGCTAATGTGTGATTTAAAAAAAATTTCCATTCATTATCATAATTATGAGAAAAATTAAAAAATGTAACTATAGGATGAGAGGGAAGAAGTGCTTTAGTGGCTATTTTATTACTTTCACAAATAATATATGTAAAATTACTATTAAGAAAATAAATGTGAAAATAAATACTAACATAGAGATTTTAAAATTATTTTTGACACTCCAAATAATTTGAAAAAATTCCAAAAAAATTATCTAAAGATTGTAAGGGAAGAAGGCTTGGGGTTTTAGGACCTAGTTTGGAAATCTAGGTTTTTGGGTTGGTTTGAATTTTGAAATTATTGCAATAATTTGAATTCTAAAATGAAATAAAAATAATTTTAAAGACAATAAATGTAAAAAAAATTATACAAAAAACTAAAATTTGAAATTGATTTTTTTCACAAAAATGTTAAGGAAAAACCCTAAGGGTACCTAGGGTTTGATATTTGTTCGAAGTAAGTTGGGTTCACCAAATGATTTAAATTTTTTGGGAATAATGGAGCTCTATTCCATTTTATTTAAGGGTCTCGATTAATAAATCAGTAAAGAATATTGAAATAATTATAGTCTTGATTCGTATAATTTATCTATCTTTTTTTACCTTTTTAAAAATAGCACTAAATAAGGAGAAAATATAACTTATCTAGAAATAGGAAAGATGGTTGATATAAGGTTTGAAAATGGATGTGCAAGACTGGGATAGTGTCATAAATTAGAATATAGATTTTATTTGGTGAAAGGTTAGGAGCATAAAAAATAATACACTTTACGGTCTGGTGTTATTGTCCACTTCTGCCGTTATTGTCTAAACTGGTCATAAAGACCTAAAGATTTCTAGGTTTTTACGTTGTGTTGGTATGAGCCTGCCTATGAAATCTTGAGTTTTGAATGTTGATAGAGATCACTATATAGATGATTTAATATTCAAACCCTAACCCTCCATCATTCTTGATAAAATGATATTTTAATCACTTAGAGAAATGGTGGGGTTAGTGTGTAATATGCATTGAACGTATAATCCACATCCCTTGTGTGGTCATGTTGCTTACATAACAACACTCCAAAAATGTATCAAGCCATATGTAGTTCTCACACTTAGTGTGCCTTGTGAAATAATGTGATGCAAATGAAAAAATTCCAAATTAAGAGTGCTTGAGGTGGCTAAGGATGGGTATGAGGGTTTGAGTGTGTTTGCAGCTGTGGTGAGTGACTATATGTAGAGAATATGAAAGTTTACCTTAGTGTTTTGTTTGTATTCTTGCTTGATTTGTAAAATTTTTCACCTCCATTGTAAATGAGATTTATATGGGCTTTTATAGGGAACTATTGGTCATTGGTTAGATGTATTCATTCTAAGCTGACATAATGAAGAATAGGAATTGGATGAAAATGAACATTTTCACTTAAAATGCAAATGGATAGGAGCACCAAAAATAAGACACCCTAGGGTCCAACACTGGTGTCTAAGTATGGTAATCTTATCCTATAAGATCAAGACCTAGGGGGATAAAATTGGCTTGAGAAATATGATCTGGCTAAGCTAGAATCAGGGTCTAAAAGGTTTTGGATGATTGACAATGAGTAAAAGGTGTCTAGAAGGGTCATAAGATCATGCAAGAAGGACCTATGGATTGGGTGTCACAATCCACACTCAAACTACCAATTTAGACATTTTATATGAATACAACTAGCTTGACATGATTCTATAGCCTATTTTATATTCCATGTTTTTCATATTTAAAATAGTAGTGACCTAGTCAACTCCATTATACATTGTTTACATACAAGGTTGCCTAAACTAACTCTGTATTCTTCACAATTGATCAAATAAACCTTTTTTTTATAGTAATTAGTTTGCTTTTCATTTTAGTTATTTTCATTATTAGAGTAAAAAACATATATTAAGTATATGGTTTTTAAATTTACTGATTTAGTCACACTATTTTTCACTTTTACACATACTTCCAAATCACTTTATATATAAAAAAAAAAACATTAAACATTTATCTTCCTAATGCCTATCTACATGGATTTATTCACTAAGGGGGAAGCCAAATTATGTTTTTAACCAAGTATAAACATGTGGTTTATGGTATATATTAGAAAATCACCCAACACCCTTAACACTACATGATTGTGAAGTGAGGGGGTAGGCCCCAATACCGAGCTAATACAATCACCAATGTAGATCCCTTTCAGCCTAAACTTTATAAAACTACTCATATATTGCTTTCTAGTTCCTTCTTATGTCCAAAGTAATATCACATTAAATTCAAATTTTATTATAACTTAACAAGTCTTAGGAATTACAAATTAATTAGTATTTACTTTCATGTTATTGTTTGTTCTTTGATCATTGTGTTTTGTATTGTAAAACTTGCATTAGCCAATTTTAGTAAAAGGTTTGATCTACATGTTATAATTAGATCAATCACATTGATATAATTTATTTTTTGCTTCATTTCATCTTCCTAGATATTATCTTTCAAAATCTTTCCCTATTTTTAGAACACTATCATCCTAATCACCACATTCTCTTATAGACTATACATCTTATTTGCCTTTAGGACACAATCATCTTATTTGACTATGTATCTTTTTCTTCCTATTTTATTCAATATATAATCAGTACATGGTTGACCTACCTGACTATGTCCTCTTATTTCCTATTCTCTTTACTATGTATTAGTACACAGTTAACTTGCATGCTTATGTCCTTTTGTTCTCTATTTTATTCCCTTCTTTATAGAACATAGTTAACCAATCTAATTCTATATCCTATCAACTTATTTGTATTTCCATAAAAAGTTTTGCCTTTTTTCTCATCATGAATTTCTTTTTTGAGGATGACATATATTTAAATCTGACAGATATGATGAGTCTTACCAATTATAATAGGTTTCCAAAAAATAACTTGTGGCTTCCACTTTAGATGAAAGCAATGTTCATGTTGCCACTCACACTACAAATTATTTGACTCCTCCTCATTCATCCTCAATTCTTAATCCTTTTTTAATCTTTGAAGATGATCACAAATTAGAGTACACACCTAAAATGCTCTTCTTAATTAATGAATTTACTTAACATAGAGGGAACGAACCTTCAACCATTTATAATCTTATGATAGGTCCTCAAGTAAAATAACCTATTTCACCCTCCCCTAACTTTTCTCGTGGATTTGGGGGAGATAATTTATTTTCTTCTCAACCTTTTCCTTTTATTTTGTCTCCTTCACACACCATGAAATCTTCTTCTATGACTTCTTCAACCTCCATTCCAAGTATCTCCACTAACATGGTAATTTCAATCTCTAGTGGGACTTTTCAAAATACCCTTCTCTTTAATAATTTAACTAGTAAATATTTTATTATTAATGCTAATCATGCTACTAGTGCTTCATTTTATTTCAATGCACACCATTCCACTAGTTATATTTAGTTACCAATGTTAATCATGCTACTAGTGTTTCCTCTTCTACCAATGCTTTTCACACCACTATTGTGGTACATGATAATACTCATATTGCAACTCAAATCACTAATACAAATACTAATGCTTTAAATATTGCACACACTAGTCAAAATAATGTCCAAACACATCAACTTTTATTAAAAAAACTTAATCAAATGCATAATTTTCACACCAATAATGCAAATCAAATGATGAAAATGTAAAACCATCTCATTAATCTTCAAAATCAACCCTAATAGGTTTCATGGTGAGAACAAAATACAAATTACCCCACCCCCCTATGGATTCCTTTGGTAACGTTATTCCTCAACTACCCGTAATTCATAAAATGATCAAACATCTCCAAAATGAACCTCTTTTACATCAAATTTCTAATATGAACATATGAGGTATCACACTTACCATCACCTACAATGGGTCTTCCAATCCCATATTACACTTTAAAAACATTTGGAAAACTCTATAAATATTTGGTCAAACTTAATACCTTTATTGATACTCTACTATTAGCTAAAAGACTCTTAAGAGATGCTTTAGATTGGTATAAATAACTAAAATCCCATTCTATCACTAAATTGGAATATTTGGTTAACTCCCTAGTAAAATAATTTGAAACTAGTGATCTCCCTGAGAATAATGTAGCTCACTTCATAAATTATAAACAACTTGAAACTAAAATGGCAAAAGATTTCATCAAATGATGTAAGAACTTGTCTAACAATTATGAGCATAATATGGTGGATGATAACATTTTCTACCTATTCACTAATGCTCTCTACCCCAAGTTACAATATTAGGTTAGGACTCTCTCCCCGATAACTTTGAAATAATCCCTTGACCAAGCTAAGTGACGATATTTTTTCATGTGCTAATTTGAACCATGTCAATCTAATGCATTCACTCACATACTCAGGAAGAAAAAAAATCATCATGATACTAATGATGACATTATTTATACCTATGACATTAATCACAACATTCAATCGATCAACATTCAATCCATCACTCCCAATAGCACTATGGATCATGCTCCCCATCGAAACAACACTCCTAATCCTACATATTCTCAACCAAATAACATTAATGTCCAAAAACCATTATCCTTATCCAAGCTTCAAAAGAATCTTCCTATGCCTCTACCATGAGATATTTACCCCACTCATCTAATGAAATCATGGTATAATCCAAATAATTTTTTTTGGTTTCATGCAAGTTGGGGCCAATCTCACAAGAATTGTAGACAATTAAATAATATAGCTATGTATTTTATTCTTGACCCAAAATATGATCATGAATCACTCATTCAAAAGTGTCAATAAGCATATTACTTAGCATGTAAAGCCCATGAACATAAAATAAAAACCAAGCTTTAAATCAATCTAATGCTCATCTTGTTATATATAAAGATCCTCTTCCCAATCATCAAGATAGTATCAACAAGCCTAGTCCTTCCACAAATTATGTTAAAATTCTTATAGACTTCACTCCTAATGAATAAAATGTATAAAATATGACTAACATGTGAAGATCATTTTTTTTATCCATACCAATCCAATACCCACAGATCAAACCTCTCAAATGTTCTGCATCATTCAAAATACTTCCCAATCTCATCTAATAGATTTGGGGAAAGAAGACCATATAAATTTCCAAGAACCACTTTCAACAATTCAACTTGATCATACGTCTCACACTATCTCTACTTTTCCCCTCAAATCTACAAATATAGACAACATTCCCTAACCTTTGAATAATATTTCTTCAACCCAATCACAATAAATACCTCAATCAATCATCCCACCACCTAAA
This sequence comes from Torreya grandis, assembly GCA_037957365.1. Taxonomy (NCBI): domain Eukaryota; kingdom Viridiplantae; phylum Streptophyta; class Pinopsida; order Cupressales; family Taxaceae; genus Torreya; species Torreya grandis. Next base: position 746,176 of record JARHVA010006116.1, on the reverse strand, counting down.
TACAGTCAACCTATTTATACTAAAACTAAACCAACTACATCTTACCAACACAAATTTAATTACACTTCCAACCCTTATTCACATGAGCTCTTACAACATTATGCACCTATATTTATCAATCCCCCATGGATTATGATCAATGGGACCCCATTTCTTAAATTTATCATCTCCCATCTCAAATATATTTCCTCAAATTAATGCAAAAGTATACCCATCATCAAAACCATCTAATGTAATTATTGTTCAAAATGAACATCTTTCATCCTCCTCTTGTAGGATGTAAAGCTACCTTATATGGGTCTACAGATAGTATCCTTAAATAATACAAAGAGATGTCCACACATGATGAAATAATGGACACTTCTCTTTCCCTCAAGTTTCCTATCACTTTCATGACTCTAGATGGGATTTTGATTCATGCAGATGATCCACCTTTATCCATTATTGTCCAAATCAATGATATCTAAGTCAAGTGTGCCTTGATTGATGAGAGTTTAGGTACTTGCATTGCCTCCCTCAATTTCATTAAAATACTTAGATATTCTAAATGAAATATCAGGTCCACAAATAGAAAATATTAAGGATATGATATAAGCCAAATGCCTTATTTAGGTTTCATGTGGACTCCCATTATCATCCCTCCTATTGTCATCTGAATTAAAGTTATGATCTTTAATTTTCCCCTCTTATAACATCTTGCTTGCTAGACCTTGTACTAATCATATGATCACCATCACCTCATCCACATGCCAATGCATCAAATTACACCATAATGGTGATATTTATAAGATTCAAGGAGACACAAATCCTTGAAATTTTAAACAATTTAAAAAATGTGGTGTATTTAAAATTATTACCCTTGAACCTTTATTGAGTATCCCATTTAGGGAATCTCAATGTTTCAATTATCCAATCAATTCTACCTGAGGTTATAATGGTCACCCCAAATTCATTAGGGACATACCATCTAACCTCCTAGATTCCTATGATGAAGACCCAGTGAGATAAGCCTCAAGATCAAAAATTCTGATCTATCCCCTTATATCATTGCCCAAATTTCTCACTCTTTTCAACCTCGATCCCTTCAATCTCCTATCGATGATATAACTATAGTCTTAAATAAGACTGGGCATTCCATTCATCATGTGAATTACAATGATAAGTTCATACCTACCTAGACCATTGACCTAAATACACCTAACTATGATGAAGATTATGTTTTATATGACCCATTTTTAGGTAGACTTTCTAGGATAGAGATGCCAAGATTCTTTGATATCATACTTATTTATTTTGATATTTTCATTTGTATTATAGCATCCCTTATTTCATCAAGCCTAATTCTAGTATTATTCCTTTGTTTTATAAGGTAGAGATGGAGTTATCACATGGTATACCTATAGTTATATTAGAGCCTCTTAGAAGCATGCTCATGGATCATGCCATCACCAGTCCTTACTATTTTTATAGATATTAGGAATCTTTTAGTTTAATTCCCCTAGAGATGCTAACTACTGATATTAAGCCTTATATGTATCCAATATCACCTTATAGTGAGTCTATTCTAGTTCATACTCCCTTTGTATCTTTAGTTAATCCCCATCCTATTTCTAATCCTGATTTATCTTCAGATGAGCTAGTCTGGTTTCTACTTTTGCCCTACCTTCCCTTGGTTATGGACTTCTTTCTTTACTACAACTTGGTCCGATGCTTGCCCAATGGATTGATCAACATTATTTTGATATATACAAAGTTTCCATTTATTGTACTAGAGACTACCAATTATATCAACTTTCCCCAGCTTCTCCTTTTACCTATTCCATTAGTAGGCCCCTAAATTCTATTTATAAGGGTATATTTTGCTTCTATGGGATAGATAATTATTCTTCCACACATTACCAAAAGATTCAGTAATATATCAACACATTGTGTCCCACCATTACACACCCCAAAGATAAGGTTATACCTCCTTCCATGTTATTAGTGATGAGTCCACACTATGACTCATTATAACCATGATATATCATCCTTTATATACATAAATACACCATCTGATTTGAGAATTGTATGTAGTCTTAGGGATTATAAGTATTCTTAGGTATAATATGAATGATTTTGTCTCTTTAAGCTTATGTGAGTTTGAGTTGGCATTCTTTACATAATGTTTTAAATGTTTGCATGATTAGCCTTCCATTTTGATATGTATAGGTATTATATCATCTAAATAAGATTTTTTATATGATCTCATGAAGATAAGGAAGTGTCATGACCACAAATTTATCATTAAATAAAAGCTCCAAACTTTTCTAGTCATCCTATGGACCTTCATAGATAGCTACGGATTACAATAGTCAAGCTAAGGATTATGACAGTCAAGTTATGGATTTTGACAGTCATGCTATGGACTCTCATAATTTGATATGGACTCATCCACATGTTCCAAGAAATTATAGAATTTACTTTAGTTATTACATTATGATATAATAATCCTCTATATACTTTCTATTTTTACATATGTCTATATATAAACTTATATTTATGTGTAGCTTTCCATTTATAAAAGCTAGTAGATATAGGTTGCAACTTTAGATAAGATGATATGGATACATTGTATAGAATATTTGGTAATAAAATATGGTTGGAACAATAAATTAAAAATTCTACAAGAATATTCCCAACCACGTGTGGATCTTGTTACAATTCTCTTCTCTATTTTGACCATATAAACCAATCTTTATGAATATCCTCTTATTTAGTTAAGTTTTTATCTAGTATTAAGGATAGTTAGTTTCTTTTGTATCTAATAAAAATTAGATCCATGCCCGATCTATAAGTGTGTGAAAATTTTTAAAGAATTGTAATTTTGAATACAATAAGATTTTGTTATACATAATACTCTTTCTTTTTTATGCATTAGTCAAGATAGCTTTCTAAGGACTGAGTTATTTTGAACTTGAATCCAAAGATGAGCAAGGGCCCACTCCACAAGGAGACAAGACATGTAATTTTGGTATTTATAATTTGTTTCTTATTTTTTAAAATTATAATTAGTATAAATACTTTATTTAATTCGATTGATAACCTACCAATCAAATAGACTATTAATACATGTGTGTGCTTTATGATTTAAACAAGCATTTATAATTTCTTTAATTCTAGAAATCTTAATTATACAACTTAGTTTAGAGTGTGGATTTGATATTTGATTTTAGTGTGTTTATTTTTTAACAATAGTGTGTGATTTATTTCAAATCATTTCAATAATTTTGGTATGTTTAATTTTTGAGCAAGTGTGTTTCTTTCAAGAAATTAGCTAAGACATTAGGAAGTAGGAACTTAAAATAGATCACCTCTAAACAAAATCCAACTAATACTATTACTTGAACCTAATAAATACTTTATTGTAGACAACCTTGGATACAAACCCTGGTAATAAATGATACCAACACAAATTGGTTAAATGAATGGATAATAATGACTCCCATCATTTTTGTCACCATTGTTGGGGAACTTTTTATAAAGTGTTAGTAACGTAAACTCTTAAGATAGCAATAAAAAAACAAAAAATAAGAATAAATTAGTCTCTTGTCAAATACAAGTGTATGAATAGACAAAGGGATTCATAAGAAAATTTTGTTCCAAAAGATCCTCATACTTTAGGAGAGATAGAAATATTTAAGAAAGAAATAAGCAATTATTTTTGAAGTACATCCTAGGATCTAGAGGAATCTTCCTCTCTAAAATTCAAACTTTCAGATAGTGAACAACTAGAAGACCTTGAAGGATCTCCTCCCTTCAATAGAACTTTAATTACAATGGCGTAAAATATAGGTCATTTATAAAACCTTCATAGGAATCCTCTTGAGAGGACTTTTTCTTACATCATCTTATTTTATAATGATGATCAAACAATAATGAAAAACATTTCCCCATCCAATATACCTACCTTTAGGGGTCTATCATTTAAAGACCTAGACTAATTCCTTTTTGAGTTCAAATTTATCTACCAAACCTATGATCACACTTTAGATAATCAAAAGTTGAAACTCTTTCACTCTACTTTGTAGGAAGGAGCAATGAGGTGGTTTATGGACCTAACAATAAATTCTATTAACACTTGGAGAGAAATAGAAACAATATTCCTAAATAAATACTAATATTATTACATGGTCAAGTATATAAAACAAAAATTATTAAAGATAAAATATAATGAAGATGAGAACCTTGAATATTAGCTAGACTGGTTTGATTTTACCCACAATAGGTGTGGATATGAGCTATCCGAGGAAGTGATCCAAAATATTTTACTTAAAGGATTGGATAATTCCTCCAGGGGTTCTTTGAATCTCATGGGGAAGGGATATATTACCAAACTAGACTTCCAAAAGATTACTTAATTATGTACCAACTACTCTAGGACAAAACCTAGCAGTAGGAGAGGTAAACTAGGGAAATCTAGTGATGTAAACATAATGTATATGAAAAGGTTATATTCATGAAACTCATTTTTTTCCATGTTCATCATATGGAAACATGGGGAATATCTTGTCTATTTATACATACTACTCCTCCTTTTATCTTTATGTGATATGTTTAAATAATTCTCTTCCTAACATTATCTATGATTCAAGATATTTAGATTTTTTATTCCTAGGATTTTGTTACATTTCCATGTTATTTATAATATGCATGTATTAATTAAATATAGGATAATTATATATACCTCGATCACATTTTATTCAATAATATACCTTATTGTAGTATGATTCATTTTTTCTTTAATAATATATCTTATTGTAGTATTATTCATCTTTTAACACACACACACACACACACATAAAAAAACATTATGAATGTTTATAAAATTCTATATCTATGCATGCTATGTTATGTTTTAATGATACATCTAATTAATTTTTGGATGTGGGATTTACAGGTTCATCCCAAATCTTAAAATGGGAAATATATACTTCTCATTATATTTTATAAGGCAATGTTTTCTTTGATGGTATGATTAACCCAAAGGAATTATGCTACATACTAGGAAAAAAGCATATGTGACCCATCATACTATAGACACATTTATTAAAATTTAAGTTGAAACAATGTATTTGTGACCATACATTTTATGCACTTAGCTCATGCCTCTTTCCATAGGTTTTTGATCGACCTTCCTTCACTTTATATGTAGATGACACATATATACAAGAAACTAACAATCCTATAATGTCCATATTTCTCATTCAAAATAGATTAATCTTATCCCCTAAATTATCCATACTCTTATATTAGTTGTCTTTTCTCCTCAAATAAAAATGCACCATCTAGACTATCCCACTCCTCGGTCCTATCTAGTTATGCCAGCCATGTCCTCCCACCAAAAAAAAACTATTTTCTCAAATTCAAATTTATGTAATAGGTCATCCCACAACTATAAATACACATTTGCAATTCATTGTGCACACGATAATTCCATATTGAAAATCAATAGAATTATAATTATACATTGAGATCAAATTCCTTATTTATCCTAATTATGAATACATACATCCCCTAGTAGCCTTGAGATAATGTCTAAGTACACCTCTAAGGTCACAAGTCATAGTTGAAGAACTTAATAACTACATAATTGTACTTAAACAAGTAGTATTACACTATTTTTCACACACACCACTATAGCATGGGAGAACTACATGGGGTTTGATCCCTCTTTAGAGTATGTTTATGTAGCCAATGCTCAACATAGGGGGCATTGAGGTCTAACACAACTTAAATCACTAACCCCCTTTTTTGTTTGTTGCATTCATTCATAATTGATTATGAATCTAGGGTTATAATTCAACAAGAAGCCATACAACAACCTATGAATCAAAATACACATATATAATCAGATGCAATAGGTGAAGGCACACATGTTAAAACTCTCACAGATTGATAAAACCCTATAGAACACCAACACACTCTAAATAAAATAACACTCTAAACCCTTGCCTAATTATAACAACATTTTCTAGAGAGTGATCAAATCCATATTCCTTATTCATAGTTGTCCAAAACATTCACATAATCATTTTACAATTTTTGTCTCATTCTGACATTTCAATTTATCAACTAAGTTGTGTTTCTTTGTTATTTCCCATTTTAATATATTTATAGATAAAGTAAGTCCCACATTAGTTTGTGTCATTTATTGCATATCTATAGCATTTTTATTTTACATAGTAGTTTTTCACATTTAGGTAATCATATTTCTATTTTTACAAATTTGATAAAACAAATTGGTGACCCATTTATTGATAAGCATTTCCAAAAACACTAGCTTGCCATTGGGGTTTCCTTCCATTTTAGCACTTCTAATAGGGTTTCATATTCATTATTTTATAATTTCCAAATAAATCATTATTATATTATCAAAGCTATTTATTTTTCTTAAATCAAAGTTTATTTTGTTTCATTTACATGTTTTTTCCTTACAATATGCAATTTTTTAAAGTTTTATATTAACTCATGGATGCATCATTTAAGGAAAAAAATTAAAATTCATCATAACCCAATAAACTAATAATAAAATACCCCCTCATTCTTATTATTACATGGTTCACTTTAACTTGTCTACTAATACTACAAGACATCATAGAACATAGCTGGTTCCTTTCACCCCTCCCACTCCTAGAGCGTTAAACTACCTCAACTACCATCACACCCATATTATTTAGCCTAGTATTATAATAAATCCTATGGCTCATGTTGTATCACTAAAATAATTCATGATGTGTGATAATTTGAGTGAACCAAAATATATAATCTTATTGGTCAATTTAATGACATGACAACCAAGATTTCCATTTTAGAGTTGCTTCAATAGTTAAATATGTGCAAGGATATATTATATCCAACATTATGTGACACTATTTTTCCAATAAATGTTTAATTAAATTATAAATTAACACAGTATAGTGGAAAAAATATTCTATATCATTTGAAAAATAAGATTTATCACCACAACACATTATCAATTAGTATATACCTTTATACATTTAGCTCATAATTGATGATATGGGTGTTAAGTAGATCTTAATGGATGATGGTTCAAGATTGAATATTTTTTATATTTATTTTTTCCAACTCCTCAATATACATTCATAAAATTTATATTATATTTTTAGATGCAGGTAAAAACCAAATTTTGAAAGGCTCTAGAGCCTTATACAATAGATTTAAAGATAAAACATTAAAGGATAAAAATAATGCCTCTATCAGCAGTCGTTAGAACACATATACATACCAAATATAAACTATATTTCTATACAATAACCAAAAAAATAAATATGATAGTAAAACCCAATAAAAACTAGCAGCTAAAAAGACAAAATGCCTTTTACTATAAGTCAATTTCCCACTAAGATCCTCTAGAAACTCTAAATTATGATTTACCTATGATGAATCTTATAGAATAATATCCTTATTAAGTCTTCATTTCTCCTTCCTACACACTAGAGACCATCCCTTCTTGTCATATAGATCTAATTTAGGAGGGAAAGGTATAGTACAGATTTGACTTGAATCCTTGCCACTCCCCTTAGAACATCCCCCTTTAGATGGTGATCTTGAAACCCTAGAAAGGGAACTTGGGGCTGCCTTGAAATATTCCTTAACTTTCATCACTACAATTGTAAATTCATTATTTTATAAATATAAGTCATCATCCTTGATTCTATCATTATTCATAGTGAGATAACGGGTAAGTTATCTTTCCACCAAGTGGACTCTTTTCTTTTGGAGCTTCTGAAATCATTGGTTTTATGATTATTCATATATCAACAATGAAAATGGAATGACATGTCCTTGTAGTCAATAGGTTGGATCCTTTATACACAATATTTTCAAAATTTATAAATTATTGATGATTTCTCTCTTCCAATAACATATCAAGTCTCAATCTATCTGAGTACACACCTAAAAAGGTACATTAAGAAAGGGGTGGGTAGACCATTGGTGCTTTACATGATTATTGTTCCCTATACCACTAATTTCTATCTACACAACCTTATATTATATACTTACCTAAGCTTTGCTTCCTCTATTGCACACTCTTCCAAGAATTTTACCACCTTACTTGGCCCCTTTCTAAGCCTAAAGCTCCTTTTAACATTTAGCATAAACTATCAGCTTGGGTTGACCCTGTATTTAATTTTTTTAAAGCACATTACGGGTCTAGATCATTTCTTGCCAACCTATAATAGGACATAAATTATTTTTGTCAAATAATGATATAGGGTCAACTGGGCCTACCCTATAGGTTAAATATTTGAAAAGGTTTAGGGTTATATTTAACTATATATACACATTTACTTCCATCATTTGAAGAGAAAATAAGAAGAATAAGAATATATTATGAATCTACTTATGCACCATTATAATTGAGGAACATTGCTTAGGGTTTCAATACTTTCTTTGGAGATACATATCTTGTCTTATGGATAATTATTTTAGATGCATAGATAAGTTATGTAGCCTATATATGATTTATCCTTGTTATCCTTACATACCACAATAACCTTTTGTGAAGCACCTTATCCAAAGGAGAAATTGAGTCTTGATAGATTCATCTTCAAAGGTAAGTATTCATAATTTTGTTCCTCCTTTATAAGATTAGATAGACTTTTAATTGTAATTATCTCCCATGTATTAATATTTCCTATACATTAAATTTGAAAGAGTTATCAAAACACTTCAGCCAATATCTCTCTAAGAGCTCATTACTAAATCCATGAGATCTTCAACATTTTCACACCAAAAAGGAACAATTTATTATCCACAAATAGATTATATAATGAATAGTTCAATTTGCATTACTATGAATGACTCAATGAATAGGTACATAAATAGATGGAAGATAAGAGAATCCCAACCATCCTCATGAATGTGGGATAAACATCTCCAAAGGAAATAACACCTAAGTAAGCTAAAGACTAGGAAATACATATCTTATACCAATAAACTTGAGTATAGATCTTCTATGTATATTTTATTTTTATGTTTATTACCCCCACTTTGTGACACAAGGTTTGGTGAACACTATATTAGATTTTAATTTAATTGTCATTTATTTAGTGAATATGAAAACATAGGACCTAGCTAGAGTTATTGCATAATGTTTCTTAACTAGAGGCTTTAGAACTCTCTCGAGTGATGTTATTATGGTAAGAGATCCCTTGGTTAGATCTAAAAGATTTATATTCATCACGACCCTAAATATCTAATGTATCAATAATAAGAAGTGTAAGTAGGATTATCTTTTATAAACTAGGATTTCATTTTCCTTTGTATACATTCTATTAAACCCAACATAAAGCAACCCCTTATAGGTTTTTTGTCATACATTAATTTTATCATCATATTATATATTTATATTTTGAAGTACTATATTGAACCTATTGATATAGTTATAATAGTATGTGCACAAGTTTAACACGCAATCACCCCAAAATGACTCTATTCTATCTGTGTAGGTCTTATCTAAATATAGATGATTGGATCAATCAGCTAAGTATGATTTTTTTCTTAAGTTATAATATTGCATACATATTTGAACCAGTCGAATCTATTCATGGTTATTCTTTTTCAATATACATGTCTAAAAACATAGTCAAGTTAGTCAACTCTATTCATAACTTCTTTTTAACATGCAAGTTTTAAAAAATCCATTGAATTAGTTGACTTTGTTTGTAGAATATTTAACTTAGCACTTGAGGATCACATCATAATTTTTTTAATATAAACATCTTCAAACATAACAATGTTTATCCTTACTCTCTCTATCATTTTAATTTTTCATTACTAGTACTATTTTTCACAAGTTTGTAGTATATAAAATTGCATCCCTCTAGCCAACTAGGTCTACTAGTGTTTTATTATTTTTGGGAAACTGGGTTTACTTCTTAAATAATAAAGGGGATAAATTAAGGGGTGAAATATAATCAAATGTAGTAAAACATAGATTTGTATCAATTTGATCAAATTAATTACATGTGGAAATAAAATGACTTATTTGGAAAAATAGGCTGAGATGGTTGATACAAAAGCTAAAAATTATTGTGCAAGACTTGGAAGATGTCAAAAACCTAAATTGGCTTTCATTTAATGAAAGGATAGGAGTGATAAAAAGATAACACTTTGGTATCTAACACTATAGTCTAATTTTGATGCTATTATCCAGATCAAATTCTATTTTTGGATTCCTATGTGGTCTAGTTCTTGGGTCATGTAGGTGTATTTATCTCTCTGTGATCGCCTTTATGTGCCATTATATAACATGTTGTTTAAAAAAACCCTAGGTATATATAAAAATATAAAATAATAAACATATCAACATAAAAATAGAAAAGATTGGGTTAGGAGAAGTATGAACGCATGATTTAGAACCCCTATTGTCTTGATCATTAACTAAATTAATCGTCAAGTTAGGGTCTCTGATCAAATGTAGCTCTCCCTTAGGGAATGTGCATAATAAACACACATGGTAGATGTAAGAATGAATTTTTTCCTAGGCCTTTCCTTGATCAATCATGTAAATATATATGTGATGCATAATGTTAAGCTATTGACTGATTTTAAATATTTATTGTGCTAAAGTAGTAAGTGATACTTATAAAATGCCTTGTGAAGTCCTTTTTATAGGAGACTCTTTATTTTGAATTTGGAATTTTATTCACATTAGACAACATTCAAAACACCAAAAAAATGTAAGGGAGGGGATAAGAAGGATTTAAGACCTCTTGAGAGAAGAGAAATGACCATTGAGACTCAAAATGCAAAAGGTCAATAGTGCTAAAATTGGGACACCCTAGGGTTCAGTGCCATTGTCCAATTTTGGTGCTCATATCTAAGCTCAGGACCTGGGTGAATAGGATTAACATGGGGAACACTACATGGTTGAGGTGGAAATATTGGTTAAAAGGTTCTAGATGAATGCTTATAAACAAAAAGGTGACCCAAGTAAGAAACAAGGCTAAGATAAGCAAAATAAGAGACATGGCTAGTGCAAACAAGGCTCATATTCTCTAGTCAGAGTCTCCTATAAAGAAGAATGTGAAAATACATGATATGTGTGGTTGTTTGACCAATTTAGGGTGTATACATTTCCCCCCATTTATTCTAGTGATACAATGAAATGAAATACCAAAGTAAAAGAAAGAAGAATAACTTGTGTACCTGAACCTACCTACATGGAGATGAATGTGCTATAAGGATCCAACTCACTTCTTGGCCAGGGAAGTGGATAGAGAGATGGATAGTGCTTGGATAAAGAATGAGTCCATGGATTGGATGCCCCCCATACTAAATTTGAATGTAGAATCAATGTAACATGGAGAAGGAGGGTAATGCTTGCCCCCTATGCTAAATCTAGCTAAAAATGAAGACTGATCGAAGGCCCAAAACCAATGTTTGTCCTTTATCCCACATAAACTCATATAATATAGAATGTGTGTATAAAAATATATATGATGTGAAGATTAAAATCTATCATGCTCCCAATCTGAATATCTGAACTAGAACTAAGAAGTGCTTGGAGGCCTAAAACTAATTTATGTCATTTGTCCTACACAAACTCATGTAGTTTGGAAATGAATAATACAATGGACCAAATTCTATAGATAGCTATGTAGTCTAAAATAATGATAAATTGGTTAGATTTGGGTATAATTTAAATCTTTGGTCAATGTGCAAGAATAAAATGTCATGTCTTGCCATTCCATATGTATAATCCTAAATGATGAAGAACATGAACATCTTTTCCATGCCCTAAAATATAGTATGTGAGTGATGTGTTTATACAATCTATTAATCTATATAACCACATGTGATATGACGTATCTTGTCATGCCTCATGTGTAAACCAAGAGACCTAAAACACTGTGCTCTACACTATGTCTATAGTATGTTATTTGATTTTGTAAACTATGTCATATTGTATGAAGTTGTATGTGTGAGACGTGTAGTATGTACATGCTCCCAAATATGGCATCTAAGTATGTGTTTGTATTAAAATCATTATGAATCCATATAATTTGAACCACTATATCATAATAGTCTATGTATCTGTAAACTAAAGGTATATCCCTCAAAATGCCCTGAGTAATGCTGAGTGACCCACATAATATGAATCACTATATATCTCGACCATTCTAAGCTAAATCTAATAATTTGACTGATGGATGTATAAGAAACATGGTATATCCACTTATGAGAGTGGATGGGTATGCTGGGTAAGTGTAAAAATGGGAATAGTATGAATTATTCCCCCCTTTTGTGGAGAGGGATGAAATCTGTGATAGAGGAGGTCAAGCCAAAGTTATGACTAGTGGCATAATAATAGAAAAAAGGTTGGTATGTTGTGAATGGATTGAGAGGTTGTTTGATTGATTAGATTGAGTTGCTAAAAGTGGAACATGTTTAGATTAGTGAGGACCAAGGTGTGTGTCTTGATATAAGAGAAATATAAAAATTTTCATGTCATAGTAGCCAGATGAGGTAGTAAGAGATGAAAGTTTGATTGATGTCAATGGTATCATTGTCATGATTTCATGAAAGAAAACAATTTGAAAAATGGAGTTATGGGGTTCAAGTTATGGGTAAAATGGTATTTTTCTTTGAATAAACAAGTTGGTTAATATAGGAAATTATATTGATTATTGGTTCATATGTGCATTGAATAGGTGGATATTCTGAGCTTTCGAGAAAGAAAAATGTCAAGGAGATGAGCACCTACCATGACCCAATTCAACCAATTGGTAGCCCAAGTTTAGGCTGGTGGCGATGTGACCCTAGTAAGCAGCTTAAACACTTGATTTTTGTTAGTCTTTTGGCTTGTTTTGGTGTTTTTAGGGATTTAAGAGTAGCTTAAGATTTTATTTCTAGTTTTAGTGCTCATATCCTATATCTAACACCCTTGTCTAGGTTTTAACACTCTTTTCTAGGTTGTAATGCTCTTATCCAGTATTACTATCTTGATCTAATGTTGTTGTTTTGAAAGTATAACTTTTCAATGATGTTGCTTTATTTTTTACTATTTTTCTATTTTAACTTTAGATTTGGTATTGTTTATCGATATATCCATTGTTTTTGGTGTTTTATAGTGTGAGGTATGAATGAGAGAGTTTTTCAAGGGCTAGGTGATGGAGACATTAAGGCTGCTACCATTATTTTTTGATGAGAGAAAGATTATGGATAAGGTTGGGTTGGTTCATGTGTGTGACCTAGGTACAATGCAATGGGATCGATGTCTAATGACTAGCTTATGAAAGAAGTGGAATGCAGATACATGTAATTTTTGTCTTCCTACGAGGGACTTTAGAGGATGTGTATCACATATTGCATTTATCAGTTAGTGGGTGACAAGTGATGGTGCAAGATGATATGGTTGTTGATGCCATTGATCATGCATTTTTGTAATTTATTGGTGTGACCCTCGGTAAACATCGAAGAGGTAGTGAAGTGATGTTTTATTGTCAGTTATTATGTAGTCTAGTGTTCTATGCTTACAAAAGTTGTTTTTGTTTTGTTGGCATCTTTTGTTACTATGGATGGGAGTTAGTGTCTATTTCATATAGGATGCACAAGATTATGCATAGTGTGGAGGTATATCATACTATATTTTCATGGGGGAGGACTACGTTATCCCACTTATACATGGATCTCTATAATTTTACATAGGAGTCATTTAGTGGTGGGGTGAGTGTGGTGACATTATTGCATTATTGGGCTTATGAGCACATAACAATTATCGGTCAAGGATTACCTAAGGTAGAGTGGATACCTCCACAACCATTTAGGGATTAATGGATGAGCATAGTGGGTATTTTATCCCATTGGATAGATCATTATAGATGGTTTTTAGATGGATTAGTGGTTGGTGACATCATATGGAGGCCTTACAAAGGATTTCTTGCGTGGGAAAAGGATAGAGTATAGTTGCAATATATGAGAGTTAACTATTGGATACATGATCATTGGGATAGATTATATGAGTGATTTTAGTATGAGCATATTACTAGATAGTTTTGGGTACTAAGGATGTGCCCCGAATAGCATGGGTGTGGGTAAGGGGTGTGCGAGTGTCTGTAAGAGTAGGAGCTCATGAAAGGCATATTAAGGTTGAACTTGCACCATTACCTTTGAATGCATGGGATGAGGACATAAATATTATAGATGTTGATGACATTGGATATACAAAAGTATATACCACATGGTGGGATAGGAATCAATGGGCTCCATTGCACCCTATTGATGGAAGGGATGCACTAGAGTATGAAGATCCTAAGCCGATCTAGATGATGGGAGGTAATAAATGATTATATTTGGATTTTTTATAAATTTGTGATTTTAGTTTGATTTCAAGGTATATAGCTAATGTAGTGTCATACTTTATATGCAAGTAAAGTGGGACATGCATAGAATGGAGCACAGGCTAGGGTAGGAAATGGAGATGATGATTACTAGGAGACCATAATTGATTTGACAATCTGAGATTTCACATGGTATGTACCTGATGATATTGTGGAGGAGGGTTTTATAGATTGAGTGATGATCATCATCAGTATTCATGCTAATCTATTTGATAGGGATATTATAATGACAACTACATATATTAGGGCATTAAGAGAGAGAGAGAGAGAGAGATGAGCTGAGAGTTGAGCTAGATAGACATAGCATGCGCCCACCATATTTTTGATCTATTAGTATGAGGATCATGGATGAGTATATAGATATTTAAAGATGATATGCAAATTTGTGTGAGGAGCATAGTTGGCTACTAGAGCAAGAGAGTCATTGTAGGAGATATGTGGATGTTTGAAGAGGTGTGGGGCCATCAGGTGCTAGGGTAGATTATGGGACTATCACTGGTGGAGAGAGTGAGACTAAGATTGAGGGCTTGATGCCCATTCATAATTGATTACATTTGATACCAATTTATATGTATTGAAAACTTATTTATATATACATGGATACTTGTTTGATTTTGACTCATGCATATTGTGTTATGATTCTAGAATATATTGGTATATTTGTTGTAAATGGTTGATTAAAAATAGTTGATTTGTTATTGATATTGAGGTTGCATATGTTTGGTAGATGTCATTTGGGATGTGATTTGATTGTTCAAGAGTGATTCTTTTGATTTCAAATCATATGTAAGTAAAAAACTTTGTTTTTTTTTAAATAATTGGTAAATTGATTTGACAAAGTGAGTTAGTTTAAGATTGGTAAAATAGGATATTTGTAAGGTCAAGATTTGGATAAGATGGTTTAGCTAGGGATGGTTATTTAGAAATATGAATGTTACTTTTGAGTGAAAGGGGATGTAAGATATAACTCTATGCATATCAACCCCATAGATACTGTATCACTATCTAAACCTTGATGGCTAACTAAACAAATGGTCATACAGTTCATGCTATGTAGGAACATGCCCTATGTCTAAAGTTGTATGTGGTGAACTAGCCATAGCTATACATAGAGAATCTATAAGATGTAATCTTAGTAGATGCATAACTAAAACTATGTTCCATGAAGGAAGATCATCTATTTACAATTGTAGTGGATTTTTATGTGAAATAACACCCAATGGCTTCTATTGTGATGTGTATGACTAAGCAATAAATCAAGATAAAATTGTTACCTCAGATGGGTACTCAACTAATCTTGATCGTAGTGGGTTTCTATGTGAGATAGGTACCTAAAAACTTGTCTATAGTGAATATCTTCTAAATCCATACTCTGTAATGTGGGTTCATCTAATCTTAACCACAATGGATTACTACATGAGATAGGACCCTAAAAAACTTATTGTGATGCATGTGACTATGTTGGATATGTATATGAAACTACACTATGTACTCCTTGTACTATACTACTATATGTAGGCTGATCTTGTTGTACTAGTCTCTAAACCCTTTTAGTAGGTAGGATAGGATATCTCTTATGAGTCTCTATCCTAAAAACTTTATTACTCTCATGATGAGTAATTAATTATTCATGTGAAGGAATGTCCTGGGATGACTTAGTCATGGAGGAATGAGGTCTAGGAATCCATGATGGAGGAGATCTTGGTATCCCTTGTGTGAATGCTATGATTCCATTATAAACACATCTATTAATGCAATCCCTGAGTCCATAATAATCAATATCTTTGTGTCCATAGATACGATGCTAGTTATAAAAGGGCTGATGTGGCTATCTATGTAAGAGATGTGGATCTCATCGATGAGTAAAAGGCAATGTGATTAACCTCATATCTATCAGTGTTGATAATATGACATATGGTATATCCTATACTGAATCAAACTATAGTGATGCCTTTTCACTATTATTTGTAGTGCATATTATAGGTGAATCTCTATAAACTGGTTCTCTATTCTTAACTAGTAATTTTTATAGTTGTGATCTCCTATCTTGTTTAGGACATGGTGGATGTTGTGTGCTAGGAGTGGTTGGTGGAGGTAATGCTATGAGATCTAGAGTAAGTCGATCAACTGAATCTACCTCAATTAATCCCAATTTCTTCTCCAAGGCTAAAAATCTATAACATAAGTGCCTAAAAGAGAACTTTGTTTGATATAATATATGCTCTAGGAAAGGTTGGTGAAGCCCCTTAATAAAGATATGTTGAACCTATAAATCTGTAGTAGGGGGTGGCTTGGGAGATTCATTGGTATCTTTAGTATTTAGTGAATAACATTCTAATTGAATAGAATATTTTATGTTATCATTGACATGTGCATCATTTGAAATAGAATAATGCATAGAAGTAGAAGAAGCATTTTGTAATGTATTATGTTTGAGAGGAGTGAGAGAAAAATTAGAAGCATGAGATGCATTTTCTTCTTCACTATGTGCTTAATAGTCATCATTATTCCATGTATTATCACAATTAGAATTTTTTTCATATTCACTCTCATTTTCATATTCATTTGCATGTTCAGTATCATACTTATTATCACTTCCATTATCAATAGGGAGAGAGATAAGAGAATATGTTAATTATTTTTTAATATGTAATAATTTTTCATTTGAAATTGGAGTAATATGTTCATTTATGTTATCCTTGGATGGAGTGTATGCATTATTTTCATTTCCAATATGAGAAGTAAGAGTAATAGAGTTATCATTTAGACATTCTTTTGTCATCGTTTGAGATGACAAAGTAAAGTTAATAACATGAGATGGATCATTTGAACTATGCATTGGAATTTTTATTTTATTTAATTTATATTGTTATAATTTGAACATAGAAGTAGAAAAAGAGAGAGATTAGGTTCAAATGGAAGCAAATTATCACAAATGAGAGATTCACTTGGAAATTCATGACTGATTTGTACATTTGATGTATTGTGCATAGCAAAATGAGGTGAAAAGTAAAATTTCCATTATCAAAATTATTTTATTTAGAAGAGGGAAGGAAAGAGATAAGTTTAAGATAAGAAGATGCATCTACTTTTTATTCACTATCACTTTCGTGTACATCATCATATTCCTCATTACATTAATAGTAATTGTCTTCATTGTAAATGAAATCATTTCCCACATTTTTGGACAATGTGTAATTTTGAAAATTTGTCCATTCATTTGTAATAATTATGAGAAAAAATAAAAAATGTATCTATAGGATGAGAGGGAAGAAGTGCTTTTAGTGGCCATTTTATTGCTTTCACCAAATAGCATATGTAAAAGTAATATTAAGTAAATAAATATGAAAATAAATACTAACATAGAGATTTTGCAATTTTTCAACACTCCAAATAATTTCAAAAATTTCCAAAAATTGTAAGGGAGCAAGGCTTGGGGTTTTAGGACCTAGTTTGGAAATCTAGGTTTTTGGGTTGGGGTTTTTGAATTTTGAAATTATTGCAATAATTTGAATTCTAAAATAAAATGAAAATAATTTTAAAGATAATAAATGAACAAAAATTTATACAAAAATATAAATTTTGAAATTGAATTTTTGCACAAAAATGTGAAAGAAAAACCCTAAGGGTACCTAGGGTTTGATATTTGTTTGAAGTAAGTTGGGTTGTCCAAATGATTTAACTTTTTGGGGAATAATGGAGTTTTATTCCTATTTTAGTTCAGGGTCTTGATTAATAAATCAGTAAAGGATATTGCAATAATTATAGTCTTGATTTTTATAATTTATGTATCTTTTTTTACCTTTCCAAAAATATCAATAAATAAGGAGAAAATATAACTTATCTAGAAATAGGCTAAGATGGTTGATATAAGGCCTAAAACTGGCTATGTAAGACTTGGATAGTTTCATAAATCAGAATCTAGATTTTATTTGGTGAAAGGATAAGACTACTAAAAACAAGACACTTTAGGGTCCAGTGTTATTGTCCACTTCTGTCATTATTTTCCAAACTGGTCATAGAGACCTAAAAATTTCTAGGTTTTTACATTGTGTTGGTATGAGCCTGCCTATGAAATCTTGAGTGTTGAATGTCGACATAACTCACTATAGAGATGATTTAATCTTCAAACCCTAACCCTCCATCATTTTTGATAAAATGAGATTTGAATAACTTAGAGAAATGAGGGGGTTAGTGTGTAATATGAATTGAATGTATAATCCACATCCCTTGTGTGGTCACGTTGCCTACATATCAATAATTTGAAAAGGGATCAAGCCATATGTAGTTCTCCCACTTAGTGTGCCTTGTGAAATAATGTGATGCGAATGAAAAAAATCTAAATTGAGAGTGATTGAGATGGCTAAGGATGGGTATGAGGGTTTAAGTGTGTTTGTAGATATGGTGAGTGACTATATGCAGAGAATAGGGAATTTTACCTTGGTGTTTCATTTGTATTCTTTCTTGCTTTGTAAAATTTATCACCTCCATTGTAAATGAGCTTTGAATGGGATTTTATAGGGAACTATTGGTTATGGGTTAGATGTATTCATGCTAAGTTGACATAATGAAGAATAAGAATTGGATGAAAATGATCATTTGGGCCCAAAATGCAAATGGATAGGAGCACCAAAAATAAGATACCCTAGGGTCCAACACTATAGTCTAAGTATGGTGCTTCTATCCTATAAGATCAAGACCTAGGGGGACAGGATTGGCTTGAGAAATATGGTCTAGAATCAGGGTCTAAAAGGTTTTGGATGATTGACAATGAGTAAAAAGGTGTTTATAAGGGTCATAAGAGCATGCAAGAAGGACCTATGGATTGGGTGTCACAATCCACACTTAAACTACCAATTTAGACATTTTATATGAATACAACTAGCTTGACATGATTCTATAGCCTATTTTATATCCCATATTTTTCTTATTTAAAATAGTAGTGACCTATTCGACTCTATTCTTCATTATTTGCATACAAGGTCACCTGAACTAACTCTGTATTCTTAACAATTGATTGAATTAACCTATTTTTTATAGTAATTAGTTCAATTTTTATTTTAGTTGTTTTCATGATTAGAGTAAAAAACATAGATTAACTATATAGTGTTTAAATTTATTGATTTAGTCACACTATTTTTCTCTTTTACACATACTTCCAAATAACTTTATAAAAAAAACATTAAACATTTATCTTCCCAATGCCTACCTACATGGATTTCTTCACCAAAGGGGAAGCCAAATTGGTTTTTTAGACAAGTATAAACATGTGGTTTATGGTATATATTATCAAAACACCTAACACCCTTATCACTATATGCTTTTGAAGTGAGGGGGTAGGCCCCAATACCAAGCTAATACCATCACCAATGTAGATCCCTTTCAGCCTAAACTTTATGAAACTACTCATAGATTTCTTTCTAGTTCCTTCTTATAGCCAACTTAATAGCATATTAAATTCAAATATTATTATAGCTTAACAATACTTAGGAATGACCAATTAGTTATTATTTACTTTTATGTTATTTCTTGTTCTTTGATCATTGTGTTTTATATTGTAAAACTTGCATTAGCTAGTTTTAGTGCAAGGTTTGAGCTACATGTTATAATTAGATTAATCACATTGATATAATTTCTTGTGTGCTTCACTTCATCTTCCTAGATATTATCTTTCAAAATCTTTCCATATTTTTAGAACACTATCATCCTAATCACCACATTCTCTTATAGACTATACATCTTATTTGCCATCAATACACAATCATCTTATTTGACTATGTATATTTGTCTTCCTATTTTGTTCCCTATATAATAATTACATGGTTGACCTACCTAACTATGCCATTTTGTTTCATATTCTCTTTTATATTTATCAGTACACAGTCAACTTGTATGACTATGTCCTTTTGTTCTCTATTTTATTCCCTTCTTTATAAAACATAGTTAACCATTCTGATTCTGTATCCTATCAAATTATTTGTATTTCCATCAAAAATTTAGCCTTTTTCCTCATCATAAATTTATTTTTTGAGGATAACATAGATTTAAATCTAACGGATATGATGAGTCTTACCAATTATAATAGGTTTCCCAAAAAATAATTTGTGGCTTCCACTTTAGATGAAAACAATTTTCACATTGCCACTGATACTACCAATTATTAGACTCCTCCTCATTCATCCTCAATTCTTAATCCTTTGTTTATCTTTGAATATGATCATAAATTATAGTACACACCTAAAATTCTCTTCTTCATTAATTAATTTACTTAACATAGAGGGAAGAACCCTTCAACCATTTATAATCTTATGATAGGTCCCCAAGTAAAAGAACTTATTTCACCCTCCCCTACCTTTTCTCATGGATTTGGGGGAGATAATTTATTTTCTTCTCAACCTTTTCCTTTTTATTTTTTCTCCTTCACACACCATGAAATATTCTTCTATGACTTCTTCAACCTTCATGCTAAGTATCTCCACTAACATGGTAGGTTCAATCTCTAGTGGGCCTTTTCCAAAGACCCTTCTCTTTAATAATTCAAATATACCATATTTTTTTACTAATGCTAATCATGCTACTAGTGCTTCCTTTTATTTAAATGCTAATCATTCCACTAGTCATCTTTTGTTACCAATGTTAAACATGTTACTAGTGTTTCCTCTTCTACCAATGCTTCTCACACCACTATTGTGGTACATGATAATAGTCATAGTGCAACTCAAATCACTAATGCAAATAATAATGCTTTGCATGTTGCACAGACTAGTCAAAATAATGTCCAAACACATCAAATTTTATTATAAAAACTCAATCAAATGCATACTTTTCACACCAATAATGCAAATGAAATGATGAAAATGCAAAACCATCTCATTAATCTTCAAAATCAACCCTAATAGGTTTCATGGGGAGTATAAAATACAAATTCCCCCACACCCCTATGGATTCCTATGATAACATTATTCTTCAACAACCCATAATTCATAAAATGATCAAACATCTCCAAAATGAACCTCTTGTACATCAAATTTATAATATCAACATAAGAGGTACCACACTTACCATCACCTAAAATGGGTCTTCCAATCCCATATTAAACTATAAAAACATTTGGAAAACTCTATAAATATTTGGTCAAACTTAATACTTTTTTTGATACTAAGCTATTAGCTAAAATACTCTTAAGAGATGCTTTAGATTGGTATAATTAACTAAAAGCCCATTCTATCACTAACTTGGAAGATTTGGTTAACTCCCTAGTACAATAATTTCAAACTAGTGATCTCCCTGAGAATAACACAGCTCACTTGATAAATTATAAACAGCTTGGAATTGAAATAGCACAAGCTTTCATCAAATTATGGAAGAACTTGACTAAAAATTATAAACATATTATGGTGGATGATAACCTTTTCTACCTATTCACTAATGCTCTCTACCCCAAGTTTCAATATTAGATTAGGACTCTCCCTGATAACTTGAAAGAATCCCTTGACTAAGCTAAGTGACAATATTTTCTCATGTGCTAATTTGAACCATATCAACCTAATGAAAGCACTCACATAATCAGTAAGATAAAAATCATCATGATACTAATGATAGCATTATTGATACCTATGACATTAATCACAACATTCAATCCATCACTTCCAACAACAATATGGAGCATGCTCCCCATCCAAACAACATTAATGTTCAAAAACCATTATCCTTAGCCAAGCTTAAAAATAATCTTCCTATGCCTCTACCATGAGATATTGACCCCACTCATCTAATGAAATCATGGTATGATCCAAACATTTTTTTTTGGTTTCATGCAAGTTGGGGCCAATCTAACAAGAATTGTAAATAATTACATAATATAACTATGTCTTTTCTTCTTGACCCAAACATTGATCATGAATCACTCATTCAAAAGTGTCAACAAGCATATTACATAGAATTTAAAGCCCATGAAACACAAAATAAAAACCAAGCTTTAAATCAATCTAATGCTCTTCTTGTTATATATAAAGATCCTCTTCCCAATAATCAAGATAGTACCAAAAAGCCTACTCCTTCCACAAATTATGTTAAAATTCTTATATACCTCACTCCTAATGAATAAAATGTAAAAAATATGACTAACATGTGAAGATTAGTTGATTTTATTGATACCAATCCAACACCCATGCATCAAAAATCTCAAATGTTCTGCATCATTCAAGATACTTTCCCATCTCATGTAATGGAGTTGGGGAAAGAATACCTTATAACTTTACAAGAACCAGTTTCAACAATTTAACTTGATCATACCTCTCACACTATCTCTACTTTCCACCTAAAATCTACAAATATAGACAACATTCCCTAACCTTTGAATAGTATTGCTTTAACCCACTCACAAGAAATACCTCAATCAACCGTCCCACCACCTAAATACAATCAACTTATATATAATAAAACTAAACCAAATACATCTTACCAACACAAATTTTATTACACTTCCAACCCTTCTTCACAAGATCTCTTACAACATTATGCACCTATATTTATCAATCCTTCATGGGTTATGATCAATGGGACCCCATTACATAAATTTATCATCTCCTATCTCAAATATATTTCCTCAAATTAATCCAAAAGTCTACCCATCATCAAAACCGTCTAATGTAATTGTTGTTCAAAATGAACATCTCTCATCCTCCTCTTGTCGGAGATAAAGCTACCTTATATGGGTATGAAGATAGTATCCTTCAACAATACAAAGAGATGTCCATACATGATGAAATAATGGACACTTCTCTTTCCCTCAAGTTTTCTATCACTTCCATGAATCTAGATGAGATTTTGATTCATGTAGATGATCCACCTCAATTCATTATTGTCCAAATCAATGATATCCAAGTCAAGTGTGCCTTGATTGATGAGGTTTCGGGTACTTGCATTGCCTCCCTCAATTTCACTAAAACTCTTAGATATTCTAAATGAATTATCAGGTCCATGAGTATAAAATTTTAAGGCTATGATAGAAGTCAAATGTCTCATTTAGGTTGCATGTGGATTCCCATTACCATCCCTCCTATCATCATCTGAATCAAAGTTATCATCTTTAATTTTCCCCTCTTATAACATCTTGCTTGGTAGACCTTAGACTAATTGTATGATCATCATAACCTCATCCACATGTCAATGCATCGAATTACACCATAATGGTGATATTTATATGATTTAAGGAGACACAAATCCTTGAAATTTTAAATAATTTCAAGTATGTGGTGTATTTAAAATTATTACCCTTGAACCTTTATTGAGTATCCCATTTAGGGAATCTAAATATTTTAATTATCATGTCAATACTATCTAAGGTTATAATGGTCACCCCAAACTCATTAGGGACATACCATCTAACCTATTAGATTCATATGATGATTACCTAGATGAGATAAGCATCAAGATCAAAATTTTTGATCTATCCCCTCATATTATTACCTAATTTCCTCCCTCTTTGCAACCTCGATCCCTTCAATCTCCTATTGATGATATACCTATAGTCTTAAATAAGACTAGGCATTCTATTCAACATGTGAATTAAAATGATAAGATCATACCTACCTAGACCATTGACCTACATACACCTATCTATGATGAATGTTATGATTTAGATGACCCATTTTTAGGTAGACTTTCTAGGATAGAGATACCAAGATTCTTTGATATCATATTTATTTCAATATTTTCATTTTTATTATAACATTCCTTATTTAAACAAGACTAATTCTAGTATTATTCCTTTGTTTTATAAGGTAGAGATGGAGTGATCACATGGTATACCTCTAGTTACAGTAGAGCCTCTTAGAATCATGCTCATGGATAATGCCATGACTAGACCTTATTGTTTTGATAGATATCAGGAAAATTTTAGTTTACTTCCCTTAAAGATGATAACTACTGATCTTAAGCCTTCCATGCACCCAACCTCACCTTCTAGTGTGTCTAGTCTGGTTCATACTCCCTTTGTATCTTCAGTTAATCCTCATCCTAATTCTAATCTTGATTTATCTTTAGATGAGCTAGTATAGTTTCTACTTTTTCCCTACCTTACCCTGGTTATGGCCTTCTTCCTTTACTAAAACTTGGTCCCATTCTTGCCCAATTTCTTGATCAACCTTATTGTGATATTTACAAAGTTGCCAGTTATTAGACTAGAGACTGCCAATTATATCAACTTTCCCTATCTTATCCTTCTACCTATTCCATTAGTAGGCCCCTAAATTCTATTAAAAAGGGTATATTTTGCTTTTATATGATATATAGTTATTTTTCCACCCATTACCAAAATATTTTTAAATATATTAACACATTGTGTCCCACCATTACTAACCCCAAAGATAAGGTTATACCTCCTCCCATGTTAATAGTGATGATTCCACACTAGGACTCATTATAACCATGATATATCATCCTTCATAGCCATAAATATACCCTCTAATTTGAGAATTGTATGTATTCATAGGGATTATAACTATTCTAAGGTAGAATATGAATGATTTTGTCTTTTTAAGCTTATGTGAGCCTGAGTTAACATTCTTTACATAATGTTTTAAATGTTTGTATGATTAGCCTTCCATAATTAATATGTAGAGGTATTACAACATCTAAATAAGATTTTTTATATGATCTCATGAAGATAAGTATCATGACCACAAATTTATCATTAAAGAAAATCTCCAAACTTTGATAGTCATCCTATGGACCTTCATAGATAGCTATAGATTACAATAGTCAAGCTATGGATTATGAAAGTCAAGCTATGGATTTTCACAGTCATGCTACAAACTCTCATAGTTTTCTATGGACTCATCTACACGTTCCAAGACATTATATAAGTTCCTTTAGTTATTACATTATGATATAGGACTCCTCTATATATTTTTTTATTTTTACATATGTCTATATATAAACTTCTATATGTGTAGCTTTCCATTTATAAAAGCTAGTAGATATAGGTTGCAACTTTAGATAAGATGATATGGATACATTGTATATAATATTTGGTAATAAAATATGGTTGGGACAATCAATTAAAAATTCCACAAGAATATTCCAAACAACGTGTGGATCTTGTTGCAATGTTCTTTTCTATTTTGACCATATAAACTAATCTTTATGAATATCCTCTTGTTTAGTTAGTTAAGTTTTTATCTAGTATTTAGGATAGTTAGTTTCTTTTGTATCTGATAAAAATTAGATCCATGCTTGATCTGTAAGTGTGTGAATTTTTTTTAATGAATTGTAATTTTGAATACAATAAGATGTTGCAGATAATACTCATTCTTTTTTATGCATTAGTCAAGATAACTTTCTAAGGACTGAGTTGTTTTGAATTTGAATCCAAAGATGAGAAAGGGCCCACTCCCCAAGGAGACAAGACATGTAATTTTGGTATTTATAATTTATTTATTATTTTTTAAATTAGAATTAATATAAATACTTTGTGTAATTGGATTGATAAACTACAAATCAAATAGACTATTAATACATGTGTGTGCTTTATGATTTAAACAA
Source organism: Torreya grandis (assembly GCA_037957365.1). Classification (NCBI taxonomy): domain Eukaryota; kingdom Viridiplantae; phylum Streptophyta; class Pinopsida; order Cupressales; family Taxaceae; genus Torreya; species Torreya grandis. The sequence goes on along the minus strand of JARHVA010006116.1, from coordinate 720,221 downwards.
GCATTTATAATTTATTTAATTATAGTAATCTTAATTATATAACTTAGATTAGAGTGTGGATTTGATATTTTATTTTAGTGCATTTACTTTTTAACAATAGTGTGTGATTTATTTCAAAGCAGTTCATTCATTTTGGTGTGTTTAATTTTTGAGCAAGTGTGTTTCTTTCAAGAAACTAGTTAAGACATTAGGAAGTAGGAAATTAAAATAGATCACCTATAAAAAAAACCCAACCAATACTATTAGCTGAACCTAATAAATACTTTGTTGTAGACAACCTTGGACACTAACCTTGGTAGTAAATGATACCAACAGATATTCATTAAATGAAGGGATAACAATGACTCCCATCATTTTTGTCACCATTGTTGGGGAACTTCTTATATAGTGTTAGTAAGGTAAAATCTTAGGATAATAGTAAAAAATAAAAAATGAGAATAAATTACTCTCTTGTCAAATACAAGTATATGCATAAGCAAAGGGATTCATAAGGAAAGTTTGTTCTAAAATATCCTCATACTTTAGGAGAGATAGAAATATTGAAGAAATAAATGAGTATTTTGGAAGTACATCTTAGGATCTAGAGGAATCTTCCTTTCCAAAATATAAACTTTCAGATAATGAACAACTAAAAGACCTTGAAGGATCTCCTCCCTTCAATATAAATTTAATTACAATGGGATAAAATTTGGGTCATTTATAAAACCCTCATAGGAATCCTCTTGAGATGACTTTCTATTACCCCATCTTATTTTATAATGATGATCAAACAACAATGAAAAAAATTTCTTCATCCAATATATCTACCTTTAGGGGTCTATCATTTGAAGACCTAGACTAATTCATTTTTGAGTTCAAAGTTCTTTACCAAACCTATGATCACACTTCAGATAATAAAAATCTGAAATGCTTTCACTCTACTTTGAAGGAAGGAGCAATGGGGTGGTTTATGGGCCTAACAAGAAACTCTATTAACAATTGGAGAGAAATGGAAATAATATTCCTAAATAAATACTAATATTATTATAGGGTCAAGGATATAAAAGAAGAATTATTAAAGATAAAATATAATAAAGATGAGAACCTTTGAAGACTATCGAGACTGGTTTGATTTTACCCATAATAGGTGTGGATATGATCTATCTGAGGAAGTGATCTAGACTATTTTACTTAAAGGATTGGATAATTCCTCTAGGGGTTATTTAAATCTCATGGGGAAGGGAGATATTACCAAACTAGACTTCCAAAAGATTACATAACTATGTAACAACTACTCTAGGACAAAACCTTGCAGTAGGAGAGGTAAACTAACGAAATCTAGTGTTGTAACCCAACTCATGGAGGAACTAGAAAATTTCAAAATAGATATACTAATTCAAATAAACACAAAATTAGATGGATTTCAAGCTAAAATTAAATCTAACATTGAACCATTGGAAATTTATTCCCAAATTATAGATTAAAACATGCACTCAAAGACTATCCTCTAGACAAAATAGAAATCTATGGAATATGTGATGCTCAGGATCATGATACAAAAAATTATAGTCACCATCCTAATTTTAAGAACTAATTCAAATAGAATATGTAGACCATAGAGGAAGTAAACTATGTACCAAGGTAATGAAATGCCTTCTCATAAAATCAACCACAATAATTTGGATCAAGGATTCTTTTTACACAATAACATGCACCTCCACAAGTTTATGTAGCACCACCTCAGTGGGGAAACCAATAATGGATTCCAAAACCATGGATTATTCCCCAACCCATTTAAAAAACTTGGATACCCCAATCTCATCATAAACCATGGGTAAATCAACATTAGAACCCTATCTCAAACTATAATCAATAATAAAGAAGGTTTTCATAATAACAAGCATTGATAGCTCTTCAGGGAACTCAAGCACCTCCTACAGAGAAAGTAAACCAACCTCAATTACTTGCCTAACTAGTATCAAATCCAAAGAATAACTAGGTTTATGTAAATTAATAAGGTCAAATCATAGGGGTAGGTACTATTGATTGTGCAAACATACATCTTAGGTCAAGAAAAACATGACAATAACATCAGATTATCATCATAGAAATGCCTCATGAAAAATTAAGTTAATAGACTAAACCAATGAAAGAAGAAGGGTTAGAAGAGAAACTTAGAAAAATAGAGGAATTTACCAACACTCCTCTACCTATTCCCTTTCTAGAATGATTTAAAGAAGATGAAGAAAAAATGGAATTTGAATTGATTCAAGAACTCAAAAAGCTCAATATAGAAATTCTATTATTGCAAGCCATTAGGGAAATTCTAGGACTCAATCAGGTGATCAAAAATTTATGTATTAATACTCCTAGTAGGAAAATATAATATCCCAAGACTATACAGATAGATGGCAATCTTGTTGATTTATTAGTAAGTAAACTAATTTTACCCAAGGGTACCTAAGGAGTCTTGTCATTTCTATAATGATTGGAAAGAAAGAGATACCAAATGTATTAGTGTAATTAGGCACTGATATTAATGTAATGACAATGGACACCATGAGAAATATATTTCTAATAGTTATGCAACCCACCACCATAATCTTGCAAATGATAGATCATTCCATTGATAAACCAGAAGGTGTCATTGAGGATATAACATTAACTATAGAGTCATGGGAGTAACCCATTGATTTTATTATTCTCCATCCTAAAAAAAAAAGAAAAAATTGGATACCCATTGATCCTAGGAAGGTTTTGGTTAGCAATAGTGGAAGCTCTGATTGATTGCAGATCATGAGATATGACCATCTCAAATGGTCTTAAATGAAAGCATATTTCTTTATATCCACTTACATAACCATAAATTAAACTTGTAAAATAGTTATGGGTAGATCAACCTAAAGAAAAAATGTGATAGTATATTTTATCTAGCTATGGTCACAATCATTGATAATGTGGAAGAAATAGAGGATGAGTTAACATGATCCATTAAAATTGCTATGGATTTTAACAGTCTAGCTACAGACCTTGTCATTCCAGTTATGGACTTTGACGGAGGATCCTATAATAGAAGCACTTCTTATCCTTTTGAACATTCATCCTTTTCAACCTCTTTCATCATTATGCATGACCATAGAGACATACAACAAAGTGTTATTGAATAGGCACATGAAGGTCAAAATAATTTTTTGACAACCTTCCATTGTCCTCTAGCTAGAGTGATATATCTAGGAGACAAAATTTGTCAAAGATGTTTTCACATTCCATATGTTATTCCCACATCATTTTCCTCTCAACTCTTTAATGAGAGAATTCAAACAAATAGATTATTCTTATCTAGGCACTAATAAAATAATAGTATTATTAGGGAAGTCACTAAACATAAATAATTGGTTGATAGATGATTAGGAAGTAAAGGTCTTTGATTTACTTAGAGAACATACTAAAGATTTTGATTGGAAATATCAAGACATGAATGGAATCCATACAAGTGTATGCACCCACCATATGGACACAAAGAACATTAAACCATTATGGCAACCTCAGAGAATAATTAATCCTTCCTTAGGATACATTTGAAAACTAAGAAAAATTACTAGGAGTGGGATTCATTTATCTTATTTCTAAAATCCAATGGGTCTCTCCCTTGGTTATTATTCCTAATAAAAATGGTAAATAGAGAGTATGCATAGACTATATGGAACTGAACAAAGTAATAATGAAATATTATTTTCCTTTACCCTTTATTGACCAATTACTTGATAACCTGGTAGGGAAAAGGTACTTCTCTTTCTTGGATGGATTTAGTGGGCACAATAAAATACAAGTGGCACCTAGATATCAAGATAAAATAATATTCACTTCTATATGGGGAAAATTTGCATATAGGGTACTGACCTTTGGTTTGTGTAATGCACCTGCTACCTTCCAATGAGTAGTCTTAGCCATATTTTTATATTTAACCAGTGATTTTCGGGAAATTTACATGGATGATTTTACTATTCATGGAAAATCCTTTGATGAAATTTTGAACAATCTAAGAAACTTAATAAAAATATGTGAAGAATACCATCTATTTTTGAGTCATGAAAAATGTTTGATTATGGTAGAGGAAGGAATAATTTTAGGACATCATATTTCTACAAAATAAATCCAGGTGGATCTAAAGAAAATTAAGGTCTTTTTAGACATACATATCCCTCAAAACCAAACTAATATCAAAAGCTTCTTAGGCAATTCAAGATATTACATAAGGTTTATATAATATTTTAGAAACATTTCTACTCCATTATTTGATTTACTCATAAAAGAGAGTGATTTTGTTTAGAGTCTAAATTACCTTCAAGCCTTTTAGACTATTAAAGAAAAATTAAGTTTTGCCCCAGTCCTAAGAGGACCTAATTGGTCACAGCCCTTCTATATTTATATTGATGCATCTAATCATGCTATGGGGGTAGTTTTGGGCTAACAAGATGAATAAATATAGATGTACAACATATATTATATTATTAATAACTTGAATCCTACTAATAAAAATTACACAACCACTGAGAAAGAATTCCTTGCTATAATTTATGCCATAAACAAGTTTAGACATTATATCACTGGTTATAAAATATTTTTATATATTGATCATTCAACTATCAGATATTTTGATAAATAAATAAATATTAGGAGGAAAAATTATAAGATGATTATTATTGTTATAAGAATTTGACATAATAATCATTGATAAACCTAATAAGTTCAATGTGGTTGTTGACTTTATTTCTAGATTGAACAATATAAATGAAGAAGAACCTGTAGAAGAAAATTTCCTAGATGAACAACTATTTTTTGTAATAACATGTCACCTTGGTTTACTAATATAGAAAAAAAAATTCTATAGGGAAGTTTCCTTTTCAATTCACTAGAAAATAAAATAAATGTTTATTAAAGCATGTTATTATTTTAAATGGATTAATAGTATATTGTTTATAGATGGACCTGATCATGTTTTCTATAGGTGTATGAAATAGAATGAAATGTAATACATCATTCATTATTACCATGATGAGCCTGGTGGAGGACACTACTTAGTTAAAATGATAGTGCAAAATTCCTTGGAGCTAGCTACTACTGGCCAACTCTTCATAAGCAGGTAAAGAGGTACATTTGGTAATGTGATCCATGACATACACTATCTTCTAAAATTCCCTTCCATCCTCAAGTAATTTTGTAACCTTTTAAAAAGTGAGGCATGGACTTTGTTGGCCCATATATCTACCTTCTCAAGGGAAGGAGTATTTATTGATATGTACATATTATGTGACCAAATGGGGTGAAGTACAAGCTCTTCCATTTACAAGAGAAGAGGTAGTAATAGACTTTTTATACTTCAGGATCATGCAGAGATTTGGAACACTTAGAGAGATATTATTTGATTAGGGACCCCATTTCATGTCCAAAATGATTCAAGTATTCATAGAGATCTATCAAGTCAACCATAGGAAGTCTTCTCTATAGCAGCCACAAGAAAATGGATAGGTAGAAGTTACCAATAGATAATTATAGAATATTCTTATCAAATTATTTAGTAATAGTAGGAAAAACTGGGTAGCCAAAATTTTAAAGGTTGTATGGGAATACAACACAACATAGAAGAAAACTACTAGATTTTCACCATATAAATTGGTATTTGGTAAGAAACTTCTTCTTTCAATTGAATTTGAGATGCAAAACTTAAGGACTAAATGAGTTGGATAGAAAGAGATAATTTTACAACTAAATGAGTTGGATGAAATGAGAGCAGAAGATTTGAAGCAAATAGAGATGATGCAATACCAAAATAAATAAAGGCATGATTTTTAAATCAAGGAAAGATAGTTTAACGAAGGAGATTGGGAAGTTTTGTATGATTCTAAGTACTAGAACTTCAAAGGTAGATTGAGAATTATATGGTTAGGACCATTTTAGATCAAAAAAGTTTTTTGATAATGGTTCAATATAATTACTACCTATAAATGGTAATCAAAAGACACTCCTAGCTAATGGACACAGTTTGAAGTTATACCAGAAACCTATCCAACTAGTATGAAATGTGTTTAGACTCATGGAAGAACTTAAAGCATCCATGACAACTAATCCTTGAAGACAAGATGGTCTTAATAAAGTAAGAGGATTCACCTCTTCTCTAAAAAAGTGTGTGTGTGTGTATATAATATAAGTAAAAAAATAAACAATGAAAATTCTTAGTGATGTTATTGACAGTCATGCCCATAAAACTAGATTGTTGGTTGATCATCTACTGCAAAATGAGCCTTGACTAGAAAACCAATAAATGGCTAGTCAAGGGGAAAAAGCTAAAAAAAAAAAAAAAAAAAAAAAAAAAAAAAATCATAAAAATGAGTTCAAAAATTCAAGGTTAATCATCATCTATGATTGATTCTCCTTGTTCCTAAAGTAATAAACATTGATGTCATCTTCCTCTATACCATTATTCAAACTAGTCTATGCAATTTTTTTTAGTAGAATAGGCAAATAAAGACAATCAAGGAAAACATCATGAGTTTTAGAGGTATAGTATTTATTCTTTTACTAAGGTTTATATTTTAAATTTTTAAGTCTACAAGTATATGCTCAATATTTGGTAAGTCTCCATAGTTTTCATGTGAAGGATGTGGACCTATTACTAGGATATTTCACATCAACAAAGAATCTTTCAAAATTTACCTTTTAATACTTGACTAAAAACTATGGACTTTGTCATGTCAAGTAAAGTGCACTTTTATGATGACCTTGTCTTTGTCATCACATCACAACTCATGTGGACAAGCAATTGATATAAGGATTGGTCATGTGATGATTACAAATAGATAAAAAGGTAATAATAAGTAATCACTATTATTTCATGACATGATAAGCTTACATTATTATCATCATACCACACACTTGGATAACTTTGGGCTTCATCCGTAACACTAAGACAAAAAGGGTACTATTGATACCACAATCCATTGCTTAAACCCAGAGAAGTGCCATTTTCCTTATTGAGTAGAGATGAAAATTATTTTAATTTGAGAGACTTGAAAAAATTAGAATGAGAAAGAGAAATAAATCTAATCCTGAACCTATAGAAGGTATCTCAAGTGACTAATAAGCAAAACATGTGTTTGAAGCTACAGGGTGGCTCGAGTTTTTTAAAATTTTTAGGGGTTTGATGAAACCATAGCAGAACAGAGTACCATAGTGTGAGAAATAATTTTCTCTTTGGATTCACTTTGTTAATAGGGATATGGGATTTATTCCTCCTCATGAGAAAATGTTACAATATTTGTACTCCATCTATGATATCAACCTCAAATTGGAGAAGAGAATCCACACTTATGAATACATGAGAATATAGTTTGTAATGGGACTTGCGAAAGGTAAGGTGTGGGGAAAATGATGAGTCCACACTATGACTCATTATAACCATGATACACCATCTTTCATATCCATAAATATGCCATTTAAATTGAGCATTACATGTATTCTTTGGGTTTATAACTAGTATAAGGTAAAAGATGAATTATTTTGTATCTTTAAGCTTATGTGAGTCTAATTTAGAATTCTTTACATATTTTTATAACTATTTTCATGTTTAATATTCCATATTTAATATATACAAGTATTATATCATCTAAGTAAGAGTTTTTTTATGATCTCATGAAGACAAGTAAGTGTCATGACAAATAACTAATAATTTGAGTGAAGCTCTAGACTTTGCCAAGCATTCTATGGACTTTTATAGATAGCTAAAGATTATGATAGTCAAGCTATTGATTATGAAAATTAAGCTAGATTTTTTGATAGTCACACTAAAGATTCTCACAGATGACTATGGACTCATCCACATCATGTTCCAAGGCATTCTATAAGTTCCTTTAGTTATTTCATGATGATCTAGGACTCCTCTAGATAATTTTTATTTTTACATATGTTTATATATAAACTTCTATTTATGTATAGATTTACATTTATATAAGCTAGTAGATATAGTTTGTAACTTTAGATAAGATGATATGGATATATTATATATAAGATTGGTAATCACATATGGTTGGAAGAAGCAGTCGTAAATCTCATTAGGATCTTCCCAATCGCGTGTGGATCATGTTACAATGTTTTTTTATATTTTGGCCATATAAACCAATCTATATAAATATCCTATTGTTTAGTTAGTTAAGTTATTACTTAGTATTTAATATAGTTAATTTCTTCGGTATCTAATAAAAAATAAATCCATGCTCGATCTGCAAGTGTGTGAAACCTTGTAAAGAATTGTCATTTTAAATACAAGAATATTTTGTGGCAGAGAATACTCTATCATTTCTATGCATTAATAAAGATATATTATTAAGTAATAGGTTATTTTGACCTTGAATCCAAGGGTGAGCAAAGGCCCACTCCCCAAAGAGATAGGACATGCACTTTTGGTATTTATAATTTGTTTTTAGTTAAAATTAATATAAATACTTTAGGTAATTAGATTTATAACCTACAAGTCAAATAGACTATTAATACATATGTGTGCTTTATAATTTCAACAAGCATTTATAATTTATTTAATTCTCGTCATCTCAATTCTACAAATTAACTTAGAGTGTAGATTTGATATTTAATTTTAGTGTGTTTACTTTTCAACAACATTATGTGATTTATTTAAAATCATTTCATTCAGTTTAGTGTGTTTAATTTTTGAGCATGTGTGTTTATTTCAAGATTTTAATTAAGACATTGGGAAGTAAGAACTTAGGATAGATCAAATCCAAAAACTCCCCAACCAACACTATTATCTAAACCTAATAAACACCTTGTTACAAAAAACATTGGATATTAGTCCTGGTATGAAATGACACCAACATAGATTAGTTAAATGAAGGGATAATAATGATTCCCATCAGTTACTTGAGTATATCCCTAATTATGGGGACGTCTATTATCTTTGGCAATATTGTGGTACCCATCATAGTAATCATTATCATATTCTCCATCAACACATTCTTGATCACCTTTTGATAATACCTACACCAACTATTCCTCCTTCCATTGGTCTCCCATTCAAATAGGCTCCTCCTTCTTTGCCCATGGCACCTTCTTACCCACTCATGGTTTATTTCCCACCTATGGCTCCTTCTTAACCCATGTCTCATTCTTCACAAGTAGTGCCTCCTTCCCATCCTATAGATACCATTCATATTTAGGCACCTATTCTTCTCCTTGATTACTCTACACACAAGATCCCTCATCAACGTAATTATTTAGATACACCTACATTTTTTGTCAAGGATATTTAAAGAGAGGTATATTCATAACTTTACATGAGGATCGATGAGACTCTGACTACCATTAGGATAAAAATTCATAGAGATGCTTCAGATGTCATAGATAATATTTGTGGGTAAATTTATTAGTGTTTGTAAACATGGCATGGTGTTATTTCACTTTGTTATTCATTATGATTTTAGATTAGACTTGTGATCCACTTTTATATATCTTATATCATTTGAATATGTGTCAAATTTGGTTTCACATATCTATTTCACATGGATCTTTATATTATGTATTATGTGTTGTATATGGTTTAATTTACTTTCTCTTATGACTTATTTTCATTCTTTCCATGATTTCAAAGTTATTTCTATAAATTATTTTCTTGTTTGGATTTAGTTTTCTTTTACCATGATTGTTTTCTATATTATCTAAAAAAATTAGATAATCAATAGTGTGACTTGGTTATACCAACCTTGATTCCTTTCATAATATTTCTTTACCATCTAACCAATTAACAAACAAGACATCTCATTGTACTCCTATTTTACCAATCTACTTTTTCTCCCTTTATTATTATATATTCATTTCACATATTAAGCATACATATGGTTAAAACTTTGGATTACATACTAGTTCATAGGTAAGCCTAAGTGTTTAACCAATCATATCTTTGGATACTAAGCTTCTTTTAGCCAAATTCTAAAGTGTATTCATGTGTATCATTTCTATCACTCATGTTGGTTATTCAAAATCCATAAGGAGGAGGAATAATAAATCCATAAAAGTTAAAATCCAAATCATTAAACAAAAGATAATGATACAAATGGCAACATATAAATTTCAAAAGTCAAAATCACACCAAAAGATGTGATTCATAGAACACCTCTTTTTTTAACTAAATTTCAAACTCCATAGTTGGCCTCATGATAGAGTCAAGGTCAAATA